>BQNB010070588.1:0-33074 GCA_026074375.1 Tanacetum coccineum
TGTGATTAATAAAACACGACAGGACAATCGAGCTAGCTACTATACAAGCTAACATTCAATCTTACCAAACAACCACAATTGGGACGGAACGTGCCCACGATCCACATCATACAGTCATGGGTAATCCCGTCACCCTTCGATCGAAACACACAGAAATGGGTAGAAGCACTACCCTCTAATTGGAACACACAGATATATAATGGGTAGCATCGCTACCCTCCAATTGAAACACACAAAAACTTCACCCCAGCTGCTTACGGTCCATCTAGCCACTTTTCCTAACTTTAATCTCATCCTGCTGAATACCTGAAAATGATGCTTACACGTCAACACAATGGATGGCGAGAAACATAGGTTTTTAGACACACATATTCAATCCTTTTCCAAAATCATTAACCGAATTACTATGATTATAAAACATTACTTTCGCATGACAATTATGCTAACTAAAATACAAGCTAACATGAAATTCAATCCAATCAACCACACAAACACCAAGCAAACGACCTCAATCGCTCTTAGATCATACCAAATCCTTTTCCTGTAGCTCAGGCCATGGATACCCGCAAGTAATCCTCCTGACTAGGCAACAATATCTTCTACTAAACAGGCCATGGACACCCGCAAGTAGCCCTCCTAACTTAGTCCATACATCAATATCATATCACATAACATGTAGCACATAACGCATATCAGTCACATAATAGTCCATGCAATTTACACTAACACATAATCATAACAATTTAAAACATATTTCAACACTTGCATCATTTTCATCCCAAGTTTAAAACTCAATAAAAAGTGGGACTATGTAACTCACATGAATGCTCAATACGCAGCTTCTAATTCTTATCACGCAACTATACAAATAAATAAACACAGTTACATGCGACCAAGATAAAAGCTCTAGTCCATGTAACACACATATGATAGATGTCTAAGGGAGTGATTAACCATCATGGGTCACCCCGACACCATGCCCAACTTTAACCACTTCATTAACACTTTACACTAGTTAACTACAATTTGTTCAAAAGTCTAGAATTTTAGTGTAACTTTATCCTCTTAAAACCCTTACTTGCTGACCTTAATAAATTATACCAAAAATCTCCTAAGTTCATTTATGAGTTTACTAACTACCTTGTGATTCCCAATTACTCATTACATATACAACTATCCCAAATAAAATCTAACTTTAAAACTGTCCCAATTCGGATCTGATTGCACACCAAAAAGTATGGCCCTAATTACCCTACTTAGACACACAATCAGAAGCTCTCCTTCTAGGGTTTCTTTATATACATATAGAACTTAATCACTGTAGATTAACCAATATTTAACCAACTTTTAGAACTGAAAATCATTCGAGGCCAGACTTTTTGAAAAATCGACTCTTTGAACTACAATTTAGGCACTAGAATCATATCAAAATATGTTTTTATTATCTTGATATCATCAGTTGAACACAGCCCTAAATTCTGCTCAACTCCAAATCATGAATTAACGCGATCTAACTCTAACCACTTACACCAATAATATCCTAATTAAACCCTAAACGTTCTAGCATGATTAAAACATCCTTAATTATAGTAGATCTTAAAACCCTAATGATTTCCCTCATATTTAATTTTACATGTTTTTAAAGAACAACAAAAAACAAAAGTTTAATTGAAACATACCTAAACCTTGATTCTTGAAACAAAAATTCACCAACTCGTTCTTGATTAAAAAAATCTTTTTTTCTTCGTTTTGATGCTTTCGGAGATCAAAGGGAAAAGGCTGGGAAGAAAAAAAATATTGAAGGTTTATTAATGATTGGTATTTATACTAAAAGAATCCTAATTGATCACAAACCTATATTTCCTTATTTTTCCTTTCTCTAAAACCGGCACCGAACACCCTTTTATATAATATATATACTTACTTCATTACTCTATAAGTATTCATAAAAGCCTCAGCTTAGTTGGTTAAACCTTTTACAAACCCAGGACTTACTAAACCTTCTAAAAATAACTTTTCATTTTACATTTCACTTTCTATATTTAGAAAGTCTACCCCAATTTACCAAATTTCACTCACTTAACTTTTTTTTCATCAAAATACATTTCCCATAAACGCTTAACACAAAATCTTACAACTATTTACATAGCAATGCATGCTATACGTCACTACTTTTCCGTTACCACTATTCGTGAACAAATGAAATACTTATCACTAAACCCAAAAGCACTCAAAATGAGATGATCATACACCTCAAAATGGTATCATGCGCCTATTCAAACTACTTAGCACACATAAATTACACATAGCACACAAGAATCACACAAAATAAATTCTTATCCTTTCTAAGAGTTAAACTAACAATTAAATCAACGGTTGTTACAGTATACCCCTCCTTGAGGAAATCTCATCCTGAGATTTAACTAGCAGGCTCAACAACTCGGTCCAAGAACAATTGTGGATACTTAATCCTTATATGATCTTCGTGTTCCCAAGTAAACTCAGGATCACGTTTCGAATTCCACCTAACTTTCACTAGCGCTATTTTCCTACGTTTTAACTTCTTAATTTCTCGATCCATAATCTCTACAGGTTCCTCGACAAAATGAAGTGTCTTGTCGACCTTGATCTCATTCAATCGCACATGCAAATTAGCATCCGCCAGACACTTCTTCAGATTTGACACATAAAAGGTGTCATGCACGCTACTCAACTCCTCAGGTAATCTCAACCTATAAGCTACAAGACCAATCCTTTCAAGGATCTCAAACGGCCATACATATCTCGGTGCTAACTTACCCTTCTTTCCAAAATGCATTACGCCCTTCCAAGGCGACACCTTTAATCATACCCGATCACCCACCTCAACCTCTAATGGTTTACGTCTTTTATCCGCATAGCTCTTTTGATGATCTCTCGCCGCTTTGAGCTTTTCCTTTATCAATACCACCTTATCAGTCGTTTCTTGTACTAACTCAAGTCCAGGCAAACTACTCTCTCCAATCTCTGCCCATAGAACAGGCGACCTACATTTCCTTCCATACAAAGCTTTAAACAGAGCACACCAAATGCTCAAATGATACGACCCACCAAATCGATACACAAAAAAAAAAAGCCCCCATTATATCTTCCAAATCTCTGATCATGAACGATAAACTTTGATCCTGCGCTTGAGGATGCTAAGCAGTACTCAAATCCCATCACATCTCTAACACTTTATGCAGCGTCTGCTAAAACCACAAGGTAAATCATCCATCTCAATCTGAGTTGATCGTCACCAGAATTCCATTCCTTGCTATTATCTTATCAATATAAATCCTTGCCAACTTCACATCTTGAAATCTTCTTGTATAGCTAGAAAATGAGCTAACTTGGTCAGTCTATCGACCATCACCCAAATCACATCATACTCACTACTTTGACCTTGGAAATTTAGTGATAAAATCCATGGTGATTCTATCTCATTTTCCCTCAAGTATCTCAGGCTATTGCAGCAAGCCAAAGTCTTTGACATTGCAGCCTTCACCTCTTAAACAAATCCGACCATGGACACCCGCAAGTAGCCCTCCTAACTTAGTCCATACATCAATATCATATCACATAACATGTAGCACATAACGTATATCAGTCACATAATAGTCCATGCAATTTACACTAACACATAATCACAGCAATTTAAAACATATTTCAACACTTGATCATTTCCATCCCAAGTTTAAAATGCAATAAAAAGTGGGACTATGTAACTTACCTGAATGCTCAATACGCAGCTTCCAATTCCTATCACGCAACTACACAAATAAATAAACACGGTTACACGCGACCAAGCTAAAAGCTCTAGTCTATGTAATACACATATGATGAATGTCTAAGGGAGTGATTAACCATCATGGGTCACCCCGACACCATGCCCAACCTTAACCACTTCATTAACACTTTACACTAGTTAACTACAATTTGTTCAAAAGTGCAGAATTTTAGTGTAACTTTACCCTCTTAAAACCCTTACTTGATGACCTTAATAAATTATACCAAAAATCACCTAAGTTCATTTATGAGTTTACTAACTACCTTGTGATTCCCAATTACTCATTACATATACAACTATCCCAAATAAAATCCAAGTTCAAAACTGTCTCAATTCGGATCTGATTGCACACTAAAAAGTATGACCCTAAATACCATACTTAGACACAAAATCAGAGGCTATCCTTCTAGGGTTTATTTATATACATATTGAACCTAATCATTGTAGATTGGATATCCCTAATTCCACTTTTAAGTTAGAGTTTTACCCTCCTAAACATGACCTAATTCTGACCCGTATTCACTGTTTTGACAACTTTTCTTGTAACGACCATTTGACTAACTTCCAGAACTTAAAATCGATCGAGACCAGACTTTTTGGAAAATAGATATCATCTCATTAACACAGCCCAAATTCTGCAAAACCCTAAATCAAGATCTAACGCAAATCGAAACGCACCGTTTGTATAATCATGCTTCTAAATTATCCCTAAACATAATATGATCATAAAACTCTATATACTTACTAAATTTTTATACACCCTAAGATTCATCACATTACATGTTACATGAATGCAAGAATTAAACTAGGTTAAGGATACATACCTCTTGATTACTAGCTCCTAACACAAACCCTAGCAAAACCTTAGATCAAATTCTTGTTCTCCTTGTTCTTAGGGATAAAAGTCAAATCAAAAGGGATATGGGGGCTGAGTAAGTTGTTTTTTAGCTTATAGATCCATTATCTAACTAACTAGAATCATAATCCTACTCAAACTCCAAAGATAAGGCCCAAAAATCTATTTTCTTTTCTTTTTCCTTTCTTGGGCCAATTTCTACATATACATACAGATATTTTTTTCTTTAATTATTAATTAACTAATTATCTTCATTACCTTAAGTTTTCATAACAACCTAAGCTAATTTGGGTAAACCTTTTTACATAAACGCAACTTACTAACTTTCTAAAAATAACTTTTCATTTCACCTTTCACTTTCTATTTTTAGAAAGTCCACTATAAATACCAAAATTTCACCCACTTCACTTATTTCTAACCTGTTACATTTCCTATAAACGTTTAACACAAAATCATCCAGCTATTAACATAACATTGCATGCAATACGCCATTCCTTTCCATTATCACTATACGTGAATATATGGAATACTCATCATCAAACATAAACTCACTCAAAATGAGATGATTATTCACCTAAAAATGATATCATACACCTATTCAAACCACTTAGCACACATATATAACACATAGCACACAAGAAATCACACAAAATGAACCCTTAGCCATTTCAAAAAGTATCACTAACCTGATTAAATCACGGATGTCACAATGACTAGAGACGGCATCACAATTCCTTGCAACTACATCTTGATGTACAGCGACAAAGCCGGATATTTGAAGCTCAGAATGTACCCGACTTAAGATGAATACCTTTTAATACAAGAAGATCGACGTAGCACGACCACAATTATAAAGCGACGCCATCATGATTGTTTTTCTATATATACAAACTCAGTTTTAGGGTCTTAAAGTGTGGAACTTATGGGATTTGTTAGTCATATTTGTGGTACGAATATTATTAGGTTTTGGGTCGATTTTAGGGTTCCTAAACCCTCTTGTATCAACCCTAACTCCATGTTTTAATCAAGTAAAGTTCTTCTATCTTTTTAATCTTTTAATATGTCTTATTATTTAATTAATTATTGTTCTTTGCTTTCTTATAACATGTTAGGCTAAATTAATTTGTGTTTGCTTATGATTGCATGAAACTTGTTTTGTAACTCCTTATAATATTGCTTCTTGTTGATAAGTGTGGGCGTTAGGCTCTAGAAAACTAGCTTCTTAATTGCTTGCGAAGATGTCTAGGGAAACATGATTATGTAGAAAGGATGCCATCAGTAACAGTTTTTATACTACCTTGCCCTTATATGGTTGTGTCAAAACCAAGAAATCACTTCACTTCACCATGGATTTGACAAGAAAATAAGATAAGAAATAAAGAGAGAAAAAAGGAAGAAGATGAGAAGAAAAGAGTGAGAAAATAAGAGAGTGTTTAGATTGCTATGTGTTTACAAAATGAAATAAATGAGATAACCAACCTTCCTTCAACTTTAAGAGGTTATTTTATATCCACAACATATAAGGTTGGACTCTTCCATTGGGTTCCGTAATAACTATGAAACTTATTAGGCCGACTGTATTGGTACCTTGGGCAGTCTTGTGTCTTGTGGCTTAACCTAACGCTTACACAATTAGATTAAATAAACGAGCCCGATACCCGTAACTTAGCCTATTACAACATATATTTTATAAGACCGTACGTCCATGATTTATAGCCGAGCTTCCTTGTTTGACTTAATATTTTATGGCTAACAATCTCCTCGAAGTAAGGTTTCCTTATGGAAGTATCCTGCAGATTCTGAGCTTCCATGTTCATAGACATATTTGAGGCTAACAATCTCCCATAATGTGTGGTCTTTGAATTCTTAAGGTAACATCTTGAATATTGCTTCCTTGGACTTGTTGAGATTGCTCTGTCATTGAGTTCTTGAATCTTTGGTCTTTATTATGTTATAGGCTTGTTCCTTCATGTTGTGTGATCTTTGATCTTGAGCCTTTGTCATTGTCTTTAGACTTTAACTTTGATTTCAAGATCTCTAAATCTTTTCCTTATTTGTCTTAATCGTCTTTGCCACCTTACGATCTTGGGTCTTGAACAACATTCTCATACTTTGCATCTTCTTGAAAGCTCTCTAATAATCTCCCTTGAAGCTTGGTTTCTAAGGAGTTATCTTTAATATCAGAGTATGCGAATGTCTTTGTCTTTAATTCTTGAGCTTTCTTGATCTTTGAATCTCGATGCTTATAGTATGTCTTTGTAATTTGAGCATGAGCATGCGATAATGAATCAGACTCTGCTAGAATGAGCCTGCAACACTGTCGTTTGTACCAACATTTGAATGTTAGTGATAAATAACATATATGGACGAATATGGCTTTGTCATTCATCGAGATTCGGTTACATTAACCTCCGGTTCTGTAGGACCATTTTACCATATAAATATTGTACCTGTGATCAGGTAGATTCAAATAATCTCCTTGATAGGGTTTCCAACTCAAAGCGTAAGATCCTTTAACACAAAGGTATTAGATTCACCATGCTTGCTTGTTCTTAATACCAGAACGTCTCAAAGCAGACAACACGATATGAGTGAATCAGATAGTTATTATCTTTCTATTTGAGTCATCAATTCATTTACTAAACCGAATAGATATCTAGTTGACACAAGCTTGATTCATATAGAATCTCGCAAGTCAACTATCGCCGAGCTGTTTGATGTTGACTCTGGAAGGATTTCCATTCGTCACTGTGGAATGCTAAAGAGCATCACTTTGAATGTTCTGGAAGAATCACAAGGATAATGCGTAGGACTCTTGTTAACAGCTTGTGAACTTATTGGTGTTTAACAAGTGTTTGTCATGGAATATGTCCTAATGAGATTTAATTATTGATCTCTTGGCTCTACACTCGATTAGTGCATTTTGGTTTTAGTACTCGAAGGATGGAGCAGACTGCCACCTATTCAATATTAACTAACTTAGAGTGAGAAAGTCAATAGAAGTCATGTGTATCTTTGTGACAAATGAGACAAGTATCTTTTGAGAGAAACTTGAATGGCTGGGAAGGGTTGTGCATTGCATCACTGGATCCATGATGTCATTCTTCAATATCAGAATTCATCTTTATGAAAACCGATAGATTATGTATTGACCTGGTTTCTACCTAATGTGTTTGGAGGGCTTCTTTGTTTTCACCATTTATCCATACATTTCTTTTTAATTCTTCAACCCCTTCAATGCTTACCAAGACGTCATTACTAACACATTGTTGTGATTGTTTCAGTGTTAGCTCAACCTTAGTCGGCATTATTCTCGTTCTCATTCATGTCCAATCATACCTAAGGACTGTTATTTCTAACTATGGAGTTTCCTTGGGTAGATCCCTCTGGTTCTAGTTGGATCATAGGACTAGTATCTAACCTAACCACCTTATGACTTCAGAATCGTCGTGAAATTAAGATGTTGTTGGGTATAAGATCATAACCATAAAACTTTTTTTGAAGATTATAGAGCACTTTGAGTCGTTTAGATCACTTATTATTTTCAAGATCACATTTTAATTACGTTTCTCCCCTTATTTTAAATACTAATTCACTTAGTTTTTGAAATACCATGTGATTAGAATTTGCCATAAAAATTATGTGGGTTAAAAATATTATTAGCATGAATTCTATCAAACCTTTTCTTCTTGCTCCCCCTCAATTTTACATATGTTTGACACCAAAAAAATGATATCAAGTTATAAAATGAATATAAAATTGAGGGTGAGATATATAAGATGATACCTAACATACACTGCCTTAACCTCTTAACAAATTTTCTATTGTTACTTGTCATTATTATTGCCAATTTGTTATCAAGATCAGTTTAAATGTTTTGAATACCCAAAGTATTTAAGAAGAGTATTTAAAAGCATTAAAGCATTGTTTTTCAAAAAACTCCCGCTCAAACATTGACTCATTTTGAAAAATTTAAGACTCAAATGTAAAAAATAAAAAAAAAAAAAAAAAAAAAAAAAAAAAAAAAAAAAAAAAAAAAAGGAAGAATTGTCTTGTAAAACTTTATGAGGGATGGAGTGTTAAACACATAATTTTGAAAAATTTTAAATTGTCATTGAGAAATTCTTGAAAAATTGTGTTCAATGCTTTGAAAAAACCAAATGTTAGAATACTTCTCTTCTAACTCTAAGGATAAGCGCACTGAAACGTACACTCTCCTTTGTCGTTCGGGTTCGAGTTGCAATCTGAGAGCAATTACAAGTCATGAAGAAAATTAGAAATGACATGTTTTGAAAGCATTTAAAATTCTTGCTCGAACTACATTTACACACCCGTGTCAATATTAATCAAAATTTCTAGGTACGCAAATGTTATCGATTCTAAGAGACATGTCGAGAAGATTCTTTTTGGAAATTTTCTGATTTTGTATTTTCTTTTTGAAATTTTATATTTTTGTATTTTGTTTTATAGGTTTGTATTTGGTTTTATAGGTTTTATATTTTTGTATTTTGTTTTTCTCAAAAATATTTACAAGTCGATGTTTGATGAATATATCAAGCAGATTCATTTGCCAGAACCTCCAGTTCTGCTCTCGTCAAACATCTCATACAAATTCGTCTGACAAGATGCTGAAACCTATCTTCGGGTAAGGCTTTAGTAAACATATCAGCTAATTGGTATTCAGTTCTGACAAAGTACAATTCAATTATACCATTTTCAACCTATTCCTTGTTAAAGTGATATCGAGTATAGATGTGCCTGGTACAAGAGTACTGCACAGGGTTGTATAAGATTGCTATGGCTGACTGAGAGTCGCAATACAATGGTATTTTGTTGTAGTTGAAGCTATAATCCTTAAGCTGTGTCCTTGTCCGCATTACTTGAGCACAACTTGCAGATAACACCACGTACTCAGCTTCTGCTGATGACATTGCAGTGCAATCCTGCTTCTTTGACATCTAGCTGACTATTTTATCACCTAGGAACTATATTCCTCCAGGAGCGCTTTTGCGAGTATCAATACATCTGACATGGTCGGCATCTAAAAAAGCTATTAGTTCAAAGCCATAATCCTTCAGATACCAGAGTCCCATATTAATTGTACCATTTTAGTATCAAAAGATCATTTTAGATCCTTTTAACCTCATTGAGGTGTTTTTTGTAACACCCCCAAATTGGGTCGCAGCGGAATATGGGTCCGGGGCGTGTTACTTCATGAATCAACAACACAAGATATATATAGAACGACTAAAAAGTTGTTTTGAAAACGATACATTGGATTATTCACAGATATTTGTTACATAACCCGAAGCTTAACTTGTTCACTTAATCAAAATACAAAGATTTTTACCCATACATAACAAAATGAAATGCGCACAAAATCTTAATGCAAGACATCCAAATCAAAACACCAATGTACCTCGCACCTTGTGCTTATTGATTCCCTGAAAAACATTGCTTTAAAATGTCAACAATCTGTTGTGAATTCATAGGTTTGATTAAATCAGATATTGTAGGACCACAAATTTCCCCAAGTTATGATAAGGCCCAGATGCAGAATCATATAAATGTCAATTACGTTGCTCTAAGCTCAAAGACACAGAAGCTTGACGTTATGAATACCAAATTATGGCCTACATTGCCCGTGGTGATTTCTAACCCGCAACATCCTATATTCGATCATGGTAATACGTTCGTTTGCCAGTGATAGCTAATCACCCGCACGGGTTGTCCAAACCCAATAGATCTATTAATAACATTCCTGCTCGAAATTAACAGTTCATGATAATGCTCAGGTAGGGGTTATCGCAACTTAGCAACACGTAATCATAACATGAAACTTAACCACTTGTGCCAATTGTCAAGCATGCATGTTTTCTCACCCACAAAAACTCTGTTAAAAACAAAAGTATGTAGAAAATGTTGGGGCATGAACTCTCCTTGAGTGATAATGCCAAGTGTATCACAATAACTCCCACGCGAATTGATCAAATGTAGCCTAATTAAATTAAGGCTGTATAATTACCGAGAACTTTTAAACAATAACATTGAATATAAATCCTATAGTTGTTACATCGTACTATCGTTTCCGGGCTATCATAATTAAATAGTCATGTACATGACGTCCGAGGAGTTAGGACACTTTATAATCGTACATCCAAACAACCTCGTCGGAAACTCCATCCTGAGAGGCTCATTATGAAACTCCCTAGTAATATATTAACTATGATAATCACATAACAATCTATATAGCTCAATCACCAACTAATGGTTTTGGAAAATTGTGTTAATAAGTTAAAACGTTACAATTACCGTTTAGTAAAACTGGCGTAACTTTCGCGTTTTTAAGCCCGATTCACGCGTACTTATGTCATCTTATCGTATTAAGACGGGTTATCGATATATGACATTTTTATATTTTATCCCCTGAAGGAACAGTAACTTTAATACTGATCATGACAGACATGAGTTTTCGTAAAAAATCTATTTACGATCGCGAAAACCCGTAAATGTCGGTTTTTATTCTTATAAGCTCCGTTTTTAATGAATCCTTTCGAGGACGATCTCGTATTTGAAAGTTTCTATATAATATATGAGAGTTTACACAAATAAAACTTTCTGTCATGAATATAACTTTATAAAAATGTTTTATAAAAGTATTAATTGTTCGTAAACTCGCGAAAATTTCATAACTCGTTTCTTTTATAATTGAAAATTACGATTCCTTATCATTTTGGAATTCTTAAAAAATGTATTATTGTTAAAAATAATCAACACTTGCTGTTTATAAATTTTAAAACTTCACTTTAGACTTCGTTTATTAACGTATAACTCGTTTTAACGAACTATTTCGTTATTAATCCGGTTTAACAAATTTTCTTACATTTTCGGAATGCAGCGTGAATGTATTATCTTATACAAAAATACAATGGATATTTTAAATGTCGAATTTTGGACATAATTGTAATTCTAGTTAGTTAAATCCAAAATTTAGGTCTTGTTTCCACATTTGCCACTTTTGTATTTTTCACCACAATTCTTACAACTTGTTATATATGTACGAATATCTTATAATATATTATGTTTCAAGGTCCAAAGTTTGTCCTTTTGCCCAACTTATCAAATCTATAATCCTAAAAATGTTCATAACTTTATAAGTAATTCATTTTCAACCATAAATTCATGTTAGCCATTTTGCCTTATAAATATAATGTACATGTTTTCTTATTATGATATAACCTCAATTTAATGGATCTTATAAGTCACACTATAAGTCCATAATTATCCTTAACATGCCATTTGTAATTCTTTCCACTTGAAACATATTAAGAAACTATTAAAAACCCTAATTAATCCATGATCATGTTTACATTAAAACAACATGATGCAATATTTTATCATTACTTTTAACATGATATATGTAATAACACAACATATATAAGAGTAATCCATGTGATCATTTCAAGTGAAAACTTCATTTTCATGATTAAAACTTAAGTGGTGATTTAAGCTAAAATAGAATAAACATATACATAAAATGAAAATTATAAGAACCTAAAGAGTTTAAATAGACCTTAAGATGTGTGATGATGATGATGATCAAGTGCTAAACCCTTGTTTAGCCACAAAACCAAGCTTGCACTTAGGAAAACCCTTACTTTCCTTTTCTTGATTAATTCTTGTCTTCAAATCATCTTGATGTATCTTAGATATAGTGTAGGTATGTGTGTAAATATTGTAGGATAAAATTTTATGGATGGTTCTTGGATTTGGTTTTGGGACGTGAGCAACCAAGGAGAAAAAGAAGAAGAATTATTGTGACTTTGAGCTAGTGAATACTTGTGTGAGTTTATAACTTGAAAAGTGGAAGTAACTTATGTAATATATACTAGATAATTACCAAAGACAAAATCCTTATGTCAAGGGGGGGGGGAACGACCACACCTTGAGCAAAAATGGGGTAAAAGTAGTCAAAAATGACTATACATGATCTATTCTTTACATACTATCATAGGTAATATTCTAACTCATTTAATTCCTTATGTTTTCTTGTCATGCAATCTTGAGGGATTATCCCCATGAAACATGGATTGTGTTGGTAAATATCTAGCAATTTATTACTTGGTAAAAAGAGTATGCATTATACTTGTGAAATGTAAGTAAACTTTGACAATTGAAAGTATATAATGTAAAGTGTAGATTTTATATAAAAGGTATACTTGTATGTCTTGCTTACTTATAATAAATGGAGCATCCCATATATGATTGTGGTAAAGTTTTATAAACTTTTTGATCATTGAAAAACAATACTAGGCATTTGTTGACGCGTAGAAATATTTTTGTGGTTCCGGGAAGATGTGCTTGGTACGGTAGTGCTACACGGGGTTGCATGAGATTGCTATGGCTGACTGAGAGTCGCAATACAATGGTATTTTGTTGTAGTTGAAGCCATAATCCTTAAGTTGTGTCCTCATCCACATTAATTGAGTACAACTTGCAGATAACGCCACGTACTCTGCCTATGCTGATGACATTGTTGTGCAGTCCTGCTTCTTTGACATTAAGCTGATCAACTTATCACCTAGGAGCTGTATTCCTCTAGAAGTGCTTTTGCGAGTATCAAGACATCCGGCATGGTCGGCATCTAAAAAAGCTATTAGTTCAAATCCAGAATCCTTCGGATATTAGAGTCCTATATTAATGGTACCCCTTAAGTATCGAAAGATCCTTTTAAGTTTGGTCTATGAGTTTTCCACTCAAGTCTGCATCTAGTTTAGGTTTCGTAGCCATTGGTATACCAACGGTATCACATTTTTCCATACCATGTTTTTAAGTATTTTTAAAGCGTACTTGGCCTAGTTGATAAAGATACCTCTTGGGGATTAGTGGATCTGAAATGCTAAAAAGAATTTCATTTCCCCCATTAAGGACATCTCAAATCTACTTTGCATTAATTTTTCAAATCTTTTTATAAAATTTAAGGTTTGTATACCCAAAAATAATGTCATCGACGTAAATTTACACAAGTAGCCTCCCCGTATCTTATCGTGAATAGAGTAGGGTCAATGATACTTTTAGTAAAACCTTTGGACATCAGATATTTTGAGAGTACATCATACTAGGCTCTCAGAGCATGCTTTAATCCATATAGAGCTTTCTGTAGACGATAAACTTTCTTTGGATGATCAGGATTAACGAACCCATCTGGTTGTGCAACATAAACCTCCTCCTTCAGTGGACCATTAAGAAATGTCGTTTTCACGTCCATCTGATAGATTAGAAAAGGTGCAGCATAGGCGAAAAAAATCCGAACAGCTTCCAAGCGAGCAACTGGAGAAAATGATTCCTCGAAGTCAATACCCTCTTCCTGAGCATATCCCTTAGCTACAAGTCGTGCCTTGTTGCAAATGACAGTTTGATCTTCATCCTTTTTGTTCTTCCATAACCACTTTAGCTTGATTACAGTCTTGCCAAAGGGTTTGTCAACGAGTTCCAAGACTTGTAGTCTATCGAACTGATAAAGCTCTTCCTGTATTGCCTCTATCCATGCAGAATTAGCCATTTCCTCCTTAATGTTTTTTGGTTCAGTAGTACTCACGGTGAGCGTGAACATACACATTTCAGGATCTGTTGCAAGTTGTCGTCTTGTTT
Organism: Tanacetum coccineum; assembly: GCA_026074375.1. NCBI lineage: Eukaryota > Viridiplantae > Streptophyta > Magnoliopsida > Asterales > Asteraceae > Tanacetum > Tanacetum coccineum. Next base: position 14,316 of record BQNB010070588.1, read on the forward strand.
GCACTGGCTTAGATGGATTTCCACGAACTTGTTCTAGCGGGTGATCTTTTGTCCATCAGTATTCAGAATCGTATGGTTGATAGAAGGTATGCATATTTGAATTATCAATATTGCGTGAGAAAGACTTAGAAATTTCTTGTACCGGTGTACAGAAAGGATTGATAAATTCATCTTGTTGAACATGTGTATCAGCTGCTTGATTATCATTGTTTTCCTCAGCATTAACATTTGTTGGAGTTGTTGGTTATGTTGAAGGTTAAATATTCGTTGTAGGTGATGTGTCTTGTTGTTTAGAATTGTCGATGGGAGAAGAAGACTTGTTGACACTTAAAGTACCTACATTGAAAAATTCATCATACAAAGGACCAAAAAGAAGATCCAACTCTTGTTGTGACAGAACTGTTGTATCTGCTGAAGGAGAAACATTTTGTAGTTGGGGCGCGGGGCCAGAGTTGTCATAATGTGACATCTTTTGTCATTGGAGAACGAGGCCTGAAGTGTTATTATCAACAGACGTCTGAGACATCTCTTTGATCTCATCAAATCTAAGATGTATAGATTCAACTATCAATCGGGTTCTCTTGTTGTAAATTTGATATCCCTTAGACTGAGTAGAGTATCACACCAAAATGCACAGATCCCTTTTTTCTTTCATCTTGTTAAGATTTTCACCATCTCTAGTTAAGTAACAGGTGCAACTAAAGATGTGAAGGTGTATAATTGAAGGTTTCCTTTCATTAATGATGTGGTATGTAGTCTTTTCATGTGATGGGATAATGATTGTTTAGTTTTGAGTATATCATGCGGTTACAATTGCTTCAGCCTAAAAGAACAAAGGAAGTTTAGAAGCTGAAAGCATCGTTCGTGCAGCCTCAACCAAAGTACGGTTTTGTCTTTCGACAACACCGTTCTATTTAGGTGTTCGAGGAGTAGAAGTTTTATGCTCAATTCCTTCTTCTTTGAAGTATCTATGGAGTGTCTTGTTTAAGAACTTTGTCCCTTTGTCAGTTCGAACATAATTTACTGAGGCTTGAAGATTTTGTTGAATCATCTTGAGGAAATCTTTTAGAACTTTTGGTGCTTCATCCTTGGATCATAGAAATAGAGTCCAAGTATATCTGGAGTAGTCGTCAACATTTACCAGAATGTATTTCTTCCCTTTTATGCTTGCAACCCGCATCGGACTACATAAGTCCATATGAAGTAAATGTAGCCGTCCTTTTAAACTTGGAACAACCTTTGTATTGAATGAACTTCTTTTTTCTTTACTCACTTCACAAGAGGAACATAGTTAATCCTTGAAATATTTCAGTTTTGGTAAACCAATCACGACATCCTTCTTTGAAAGCAAGTTGATGTAGTCAAAGTTAAGATGAGAAAGTCTTCAATGCCATAACCATGCTTGAGTTGGTGAGGCTTTAGCCATGAAACAAATTGGAGTTGATGAAGTTGTTTTAAAGATATCTAACAAAACAAGTAGATTTCTGGAAAGCAACCTCCAAATTCGCATCACAAATTTAACCAACTGAGAAGAGATTGTGATTGAGGCCTTTGATGTAATAAACCCTTTTGATCATGATATGTACTTGAACCAAATCTCCATAACCAAGAATTAGAGCAAATTGATCATTGCCAAAACGAACGGTACCCAGATATTTTTCAACAAAATTGCACAGCAGCTTTAGATTGCCCGTCATGGCCTTCGACGTAATAAACCCTATTGATCGTGACATTTTCTTGAGCCAAATCTCTATAACCAAGAACTGGAGCAAATTGATCATTACCAAAATGAACGATACCTAGATATTTTTCAACAAAATTGCACAACAGCTTTAGATTTCCCGTCATATGCTTTGTGTATCCAGAGTCAACAATGAATAGGATGAGTTAAACAATCTGCAAGAGAATTAGAGGACGATGGAACATTTGACAAATTGGATTCCTTAACAGAATTTGTGAGTTGTTCAAGACATTAAGTTATCTAGATGCTATTATTATGGCCCAAAAGCTAACTCTCTTTATCACATTTCATTCTTTGTTTTGGATCCACATTTCATTTTTTGTCTTTGGAATCCATTTATATCCGATGGGCTTGTTTGTTCTATCCACCATTTCCATGCCTTACTAGTTTTTTCATACATCATCCTATAGTATCTCTTAGATTTCTAGATAGTGGAGTTTGATGCAACTGCTTTCTTAGGGGGTGGTGTAACAGATTTGTTCGCTTGCCTTTTGGGTTTTCTAGTACTAATAGGTACTATGTTAGCCTTCATAGTTCTAGCATTCACATCATTCAAGAATTTAGAAACACAAGCATATGATTCGAAATTTAAACAACACATTTTCCACAAGTAGCACAAATACAAGCATGAACATTCGAAGTTTGGGATTTTAAACTGTCATTACACGTAGTTACAAACTTTGTTTTATTAGAAATACTAGAAATCCTAATGTGGTCTTCTACTTCAGTATTCTTGTATTTTACTTGACTATTGTTTGGCACGACCTTATATTTCATTTGAGTGCTCATAAACTATGGTCTGCTAACATTAGTTATGTGAATTACTCTTTAGAGGTTGATACGCGGGGATTAGTATTCTAGGAAGTCTGAGGCACACTAAGGTTCTTAGTTTGTGTTTGTCCTAGTGTCAAATCGATATATGGCCTGTTTAATCCATTGTGTTTCTTACACGCTTGCCTTGCTGTTTGAGGTAATATCTATGTAGTGACTGGTTTTGATAAACCCTCTGACACATTAGTTTTGTGAACCGACCTTGTCTTTGAAAAACTTTTCCTCTCAAAAGAGTCTGAAAAAGGAGTCGGTTTGCCTAAAACTAATGGTTTTGGAATCCTTTGAGCATTTGGTTGTCGAACAACAGATGGTTTATCAAACTTAGTTTCCACAACTTTCCTTTGCATTTCTCAATGTGTTTTTAACTCACTTATGACAATGTTCTTGCCTTGCAATTGAGCTTTCAAATCTTGTATTTCGAAATATTGTTCACGTTCTTTTAGAAATATATTTGAAGCTTTTTCTATGCAAACTGTGTCATTTTTCATTTATTCTTGACATTGTTGTAAAGCAAGTTCAAGAGAAATCGAGTGTTTTTCTAATTTAGCAAAACTTCATGAAAGCTCATTATACACTTCTTTACTAACAGTTTCAGTTTATTTAGAAAGCTTTTGTGCAAGACATTCACATTCTTTCAGTTTATTAAGATATAAACATTGCAATTTAGTGTGAGCATCTAAATCAGATAAATAATGCAAATAAGAACACATAACATCATTAGACACACACTCTTGCAGAAGTATATCATACATGTTTGAAAATTCTGCTTTATCAGATTCAAGTTCGTCAATTTCTTTTTTAAGGGATTCAACGTACTTTAAATCAGCATGCATTTCTTACTTAAGTTCATGAACAAATTTGAAACTATCATTCTATGTCTTTAAGGCAAGAGGCATCAAACATGTTTTAATTAGGATTTCTATATCATGAGCAATTGGTGCACGGAAATGATCATGAGAATGATTTTCCCAAGCATGATCAACAAGTCCCCTAAAGTGATTTATGTTATTCGTCATTACATTATAAGCTTGTCTACTTTGACTAATTGATTTTAAAGTAGGTAAGAAACCGATGTTTTTGAAAAATTTTGGTTTAGATTTCACAAAAGATTTTCTCTACATTTTCTTTCTTACTTCATTTGCATGTGCCAACTGTTCATGATATTCCTGTGTTGCTAGTTTAAAATTTTCATAAAGACTATTTTGCTTTGTGTAATCATAAAGTTTCACTAAGTCTTTATCCAATTTTGATCTACTCTCTTTTTCAAGAGTCAAGGTCTCTTCCTTATCAGGGGTAAATCTGTTTTCAAGATCATAAGTATCAGATGGGATCTCATACAAACATGGTTTTTCAGATTGAGCTTTCTTGAGGTACATGGGATTTGTAAAAGTTGGTCTACCATTGAATGTTGAGCCTTTAGAGCCTAACATATGAATGGTTTAAATTGATTGATTCCTTTTAATAACAATTTCATTCAAACTCTTTAATTGCTTTTCCATTGAAATAATTTTGTCAATATCTTTTACTTTTCAAATCCGTTATCACCTTAGTTTTCTCTTTGACAAGACTTTCGTAATGTGACTTTGTTAGAAGACTCTGTTTGACTAACTCATCTTGTTTCTCTTTGACAACTGAAATTTCATAGGCTTTAAGTTTTAAACCTTCTTTGATATCAATCTCTTTTTGAGCTAATAGTCCTAGAGTTTCATTTAACTTATGCTCAAGTTTTTCATAATCAACTGTATGGTCATTAAAGGCCATGTACTTCTCAAGCTCAGTCTGTTTACATTGAACTGCAATTAGGAAACTATCGCGAGTAGTATTAGATTCCTCAAGATTGGATTTGCACTCCTTTAATTCTTGAGTAAATGATGCGTTTGCTTTCTTTAATTACTTTAAAATCTTTTTGTTCTCTTCAGTATCAAGTGTTAAATTTGCAATTAAATTAGCAAACGCAGCACGCTCATCTTCAGCATTTTGGTCAGTCTGAATATCATTATCACATATATCCGATGAATCAGGAATGACATTACTATCAACCTTTTCCACTACATATGTGTTACTAATGGATTCAGGTTTCTCAGAATGTTGTCTAACATTGGCAAACATATTATATTCTGCATCATATTGTACCTGTTCCAATGGCTCAACATTTGACATTAATTCTGGAGGTAAGACTTCCTGAATGTGTGCCATAAAACCGTAATGTGCTTCCAGTTCTTGTTCATCAATCTCCCCATCTGTGTTCTCTAGCCAATCAGCTTGCTCTACTTGTAATGGAACACCTTTCTCAGCTTGTTTGCACATCAACATCTTTTCCTTGTGATACGTGTAGTCTTTTACCCTTTTGGTTTCCTGTATTCCTTAGCAAAGTGACCAAATTCCTTGCAATTGAAACATTGTATCCCACTCTGTTGCACTACCTGAGTGCCTACAGTCTCCCTAGCCCCAGCAACAATTATTGTCATCTGATTCCCAAACTGACCAGTCTGATTATCATTCTTGTACCTTGGAGAAGTATCCATATTCTTGTTTTTAGTGTTTGCAGATGTTCTGAGGTTGTTGTTAGTAGGTTTCTAGATCTTTTTGAAGTACTTTGCAATGAGTGCCAAAATTTTCTGCATATCCTTATCTCTCTGAGCTTGTTCTGGATCACTGTATTCTTCATAAGCTGACTCAGATGGAGGTGTGATTGTTTTGGCTATCTCTTTTCCTTTGAATTTGGTAGATGCATTAGATCTGGTTGAAGATGATTATTTTGATGGTGGTGCATATGATTTGTGAGATTTTGGTGCTTGATAATAAGCATATGGATATTATTGAGCAGCAGCAACAAATGCTAATGGATTAGCATTCTTAGCTATTCTCTCAGCATGGATTTCATTAACTTCCTTTTGATATTGTTTCAGAACGTCAAAGAGTTTGTGATATGATACAGTGTCCAAGTCATGGTTTTGCTTGACAATTGTCACAAATCTTGACCATTCTGGTTGAAGTTGTTGAAGAAACTGAACGTTGACTTGCATGGTGGCAACTGTCAAGTTGTTTCTTATCATTTCATTCATCATCTTGTAAAACCTGGAGTAGTATGACTCCATTGACTCTCCATCATGAGAAGTGAATCTGCCAAACTCCCAAAACAAATTAGTCTTGACATTTTGGATGTTAAGAGATTCACCCTATTGAAGTCTTTCAATAACTATCCATATGTCATGAGCTGTCTTGCAAGCATCAACAGTTGAGTAGATTTAATCCCCAATTCCAGTCAATAGCAAGTGAATTTCTTCCTTTTCTGATTGATAATGTTCTTTGTTTTCAGGGGACATATTCAAGATTGTCTCAACTGCCTGCTAGAGAATCATCTGTTGCTTCTTTAGCTGGAATGATGACAGTAGTAGGTATGTAAGGACCTTGTAGAATGCATTTCCTCAGGGCATCACCATTGTGTCTTGTATCAATGTATCTTAAGAAACGTGATTGCCACTGAGCATATCTTCCTGGTGCAAGCATTGGTGGACGATCCCTTGAACTAGCTGCCATGATGTTGTTATGCATTTGATGTCGGTTGTGGATGTGGTAATTGGAGTAGTCATGATGAATGATTGCTGAGTTATGAAGTAAAAATGATTTGAAGGATCTTAAGTAGGTAAAGTGATTGTTGTTGTTTGTGTTTACATGATTTTACAATTCTATGACTTAAACCGAGAAAAGAATAATCTTTTACGGGATTTTACTAAATCAAGAAGAAACCGTAAAATAGGAATTGTTTTGATTTGTTGTCAGTGAAATCGTTGTTTTTGTTGAATAACTTAAACTTTTGTTGACGATTGATGAGCTAAAAGGACGAACGGTTACTACACTTTCAACTTAAAATGATTAACGGTTGATTAAAACACAAACAAGGACTAACGATGTAATTAAGATCCAAGTTAAATGCTTAACGGTTGTTAATTATAGTTGTAGGGACTAACGGTTTGTTCAGAAAAAGATTTTCTGTGAATCTGAAAGTGTGATTATTTTAGATAGAAAGTTGCTGAATGTTCATCTCACCCCAAGATAATAAGATTTCTCTTATTTTTAACATGAGATGCGCACTCCACTCGTCCACTTTACGGATGCTATAAGTAGCACGGGTTGGTGATGCTCAAAATAATCACAAGCCTTGAATGACAAGTATAAAAGTGAGATTCATTATCGTAGAAATCAAGAATATTTCCTCGTTATGAGTGAGGCCAATGTAGAGACCTTTGTGTTGCTACGACATACTCGCCTTAGATGATGACGGGTACCTGTCGAAAAATGCAATGAGCAAGCCTTAGCTCGAGCATGTTTTGAAAGCTTTTGATCAACTTTGCCGAACTTCAATGTACACGCCTCGTATCATTATTAATGCAATTTTTAAGACAGTAAAGTTATAAATTTTCAGTCAAGACAGCCCAGAGTTACTTCTAGTTTGTTTTATTGTTTTCTTACATTTTTGGGATTTTTTTCTTTGTGTTTATGTAAAACTTTTTATTAAGGAAAATGCTCTTTCTTGGATTTTTTATGTTTTCATATGTAACATATTTACTGGTTCATTAAGTTACTACTCATCACTCGTCCGTTTCCGCTGCCATAAAGTTTCAAGGTTTGGAGTGCATCGAGCTTTTCTTATCCAAGCCCTTTTTCGGATCTCAGTATGTTAAATTCTGCTCTCGAGCTATACGGTTAGTGAAAGATGTCAGCCACGTGTGGTATTCAGTTACGACAAAGTTTATGCTCACGATTCCATTCTTCCACTTGCTCCTTTATGAAATGGTAGCGGAATATCAATGTGCTTAGCTCTTGATGTTGAACATTGTTGCTGATAAAGCAAATCACTACATCTTGTTTGTGTATGTAACATAGGATCTTTTGAATTTAAAACCATAGTCTGTTAGTTGTGAACGCATCCATAGGAACTTTTATGAGTAACTTCCAGGCAAGGCATTTATATCAGCCTCTGTACTCGAGAGATAGAAGTGCTCTTTTGTTTCTTGAGAAACCACTATCAAGTCTAGATCACCTGTAAGAACTGAGCGTTCTCGATGCTATACGTCTAGTGTCCTGATACCCCGCTGATCGGCTTCTGCATAAGCTGGAAGTGAAAGCGGTATACTTCGTTAGTTATCACCATAGTTCATGTTATTGGTTCCATTAAGGTATCGAAAGACTCCGTATAGTCACCGCTTGGATGTGCTTTTCGTGTAGAGGCTTAGCTATATTATCAGGGCACATAAGAAACAAATAGTTTAAGGTCAGTCTTCTGGATGTAAGTATACTTAGGAACCAATCATTGCCTCGGTTAAGTGTAGCACAACTGGTTTTCCCATGTAAGATTTCATCTGTTTTTTGTTTCAACTCATGGGTTGTCGACAGATCCAGTGTATGCAACCATATTTTTTAACAATTTCAGAATAGAATATTTAGATTGGTTTATGAAGTAGCCTATGGGACTTTGAGATATTTGGAATCCTAAAAAGAATGACATTTGCCCATCACGACATCTTGAAATATTGGTCATCTGATAGCAAGACTCATCACAATGGCAGAGATTATTGATGCAAATATTATATCGTCACTAAATTATGTACCAGTAATATGTCATTTCCAGCAATGCCGTGTGAGGTGTTGATCAACTGCACTTCGATGAAGTGGTTGGAGAGATGGAGGAAGTTGACAGCATATTCTATACCATGCACGTGGTGATTGTTTTAGACCGTAACAGATGACCTTTTTGAGCTCTGTACATCATGCGATGGTTGTCCTGATCAATAATTCCTTCTGGTTGAGAAACGTAGACCATCTTCTTGAGACTCGCCATTCAAAGAAAGCTCGTTTTGATCGTCCATTTGGTAGATTATCATATTTCTTGTGAGCGACATTAGCTACGGAAGATACGAATGGCCTCCAATTCTAGAAACGGTGCAAAATGTTTCTTCGAAATTGATTCCTTCTATTGTCTAAATCCTGAGCAACTGTCGTGCTTATATTTAGTACCCACCTAGGATTCATTGTTTTGACACTTTTAAATACTTTGCGTTTGATCAAGAACCGTATTCCACTGCACCAATTACAAACTTTATGTCTTTCAAATTCATGAATTTCTTCTTGTATTACATCGATCCATGACGGTTCGGTCATTTGCTTGTTTGAAGTTCTTGGGTTAACTAGTAAGTATGGATGGCTTCATATAAAACCACATGGACATCAGATTTTCTGACGTTGCTTTAAGTAGATAAGAGCGAAACGATCACCGATCACGTTTGCTATATGATGCATACTTAGTCCATCCATTCACAAGGTGTTCAATTGTAGAGATGTAGGAGTTGTCTCTCATTAGATGATAATTCCTTGAGATAGTTGAGTCTGTATGAGGGAGAATTCATGTAAAGTGGTTCCATCATGAAAAAATCGTTGGTGTTTCTTGGTGATCTCAATAACCTTGAGAAGTATGATTATGAGGAGAAACACGGTTCATGTTACCGCCTCGAGTTGTGCTTCAGTTGTAGACGTTAGCAAGCGATACTTGTTGCTTGGAGCATGCCCTGATCATGGGAAGTTATATACACTGAGAATCAGCGTCGAAACTTTCACGACTCCTTGGAGCAACAAGCTTACGTTCTATAATGAGAGGACCAGCAATTGATGTGTGGAAGATTAGTGTATTCATCGAACATTGATGATACAAACATTCCCTAATCATCTCTGTTTGGTGGCAATCTAAGGTTCGTTGAGAAACTAGGATTTATTACCGTGTCTGTACTGGATGTGCAGGAGTCATATAATGAAGGCCCTGTCCTGAACTGAATTTTCAGAAAGCCAGGGTTGTTAGTCATTGAAAGTTACTTGAATTGTTTTAGTAATTCAAACCAAGTGAGACCTTTTGTGTAGATTTTGAACGCTTCTTTGGAGGCGCGATATCCATCGATAATCCCAATGTATGCTTCTTGAATCAAATTTACCCTGATTCATTAGGTCATTGGTACTGATAGCAAAGTGAACCAAGATACGCGAAATAATGATTCTGCGTTCTGCGTTTTGTCTTGAATAAGCTCGTATGAAGTTCCACTATAAATCCTCGTGTTGTGGTTTGAATGTTCCTACTCTTATCTATTGTCTTATATTATCTCCTCACACTATCAAATCAATTGTTTAGGTAAATATATTGTTCATATTGTGCAAGTGTTGAGTTCACATAAATTCAAATCTAGAATTTTTTTACAAACAATTCAAAACCTTTAATTAAAAAGCAGTAAACTATTCAACCCCCTTCTAGTTTTCCATACTTCTGTTGTAGATTCTGAACGCTTTCTTTGCAGGCGCGTAACCAACAAAAATCCTAATGTCTGCTTTTTCATCACATTTACCCAGATCCTCATGGTCATTGGTAGGATAGCAAAGTGAACCAAAGACATGAAAGAATGATAAGTCCGGTTTTTTATCTTGCATAAGCTCGTATGGAGTTTTGTTGTATCGGAGGCGTATCAAAAAATAGTTTTGGGTGTAACAAGCAGTATTGATAGCTTCGACCCAGAGAAATAATGGAGCTTTAGAAAATATCAGCATAGTTCGAGCAGCTTCGACAAGAGTCTGATTTTGCCTTTCGACAACACCGTTTTGCTGAGGAGTGCAAACATTTTATGCTTTTCCCTAATGCACATGCTGAACATAAATAATTTTTCTGAAATTTAAGCCTAGGAATTCCTCGTGCAAGACCTTCGCTTGTTCAAAGTACCGAAGTTGAGATAAGATAATCGACGGTGCCATAACCAGCTCTTAGTCTTTGACGCTTTGGATAGAAGAAAGATCGGAGATGATTTAATCATGTCATCAAGAGAAATTGTGTACAAATTTGTGTCTCAGAACCCTGAAAGTAGATCAACACCTTCCAAATTTCCAATAAAGCAAGTGTTTTTCCGAAATGCAACTTCAAGATCCGCATCACAAAATTGACCAACAAAAAACAAATTATGTCCAAGCCCTTCAACGTAGTATACTCTAGAGATAATAACGTTTCCTAGCTGATAGTCACCATACCCTATGATCCTTGCAATCTGGTCGTTCTTAAATCTAACAGTACTTAGAAATTTACTGACAAAGTTCATGAGCTGAGAGCGATTCCCTGTCATGTGTTTTGAGCATACGAAGTCCAGATACCAGAGTAAAATCTGGACAACCTGTCATGACAAGAGAAGAAGACGATGTAATATCTATTACATTGGATCCCCAGGTTTGATTGGGTTCTGAGTGGTTAGCATTCTTAGATTCTACAATCTTATCTATTTTACTCGAACCTATGTTTTTAACATTTTTGGGTCTCCTGCAATAGACTTTTATTTTTGGTTTTTGTATTTCATTTGAGTGGGAAGTGGTTTGCTTAGGAGGCACTACATTGGTTGAGGTGAAACTAGTTAAAGGGCACGAGTTACCAACTATAGTGAAAGTTCTGCTTGTTGGTTTCCACTTAAATCCTACTTCAGTGAATACATGACCCGTAGGTTTCCAAACATTTTGATTTTTTATGTTTCTTAGCAGATTTAGTACGTTTATTCCTATTTTGCATAAGATCAACAAGACATTTATCATGAACACCATCAAACATAGATTTATTACAAGTAGCACAGAGAATTTCAGAATTCACTTTTGACAGTGAATGCTTAACATCAACATCACAAACATGTTTAACAACACGATTCACTTTATTCACTTTCCTAGGTTGGGCTTCTACTTTATTATTCTTGTTCCTACTTGGTGTTTGCGAGATCCTATCATTCCTTTTATTGCTTGGAGGCTTTGATCCGCAATTACTAGTAGAACACTTCACTCCTGTAGAAGACAACACGGGTGTTAGAATCTGATGTATTTGAAGACTTTACCTGTTTAATATTGTTTGAGGATGTGAGATGTTCAACAAACCTAACTTTCTTGACATTGTTCATGGGTTTGACAATAACCTTCTTAGCACTAGTTATTATCGCATTAGGGCACGTATCTTGAACATATACAAGCAACTCCTGAATTCTTGTGGCATACTTACAAGCAAGGTCTAACTCGCTATCTAAAGGTTATTTCGCCTTAGCTTGTTCGACTATTTCCCAAAGAATATTAGCTTGTTCTTGAGTGTTCCTAAGATAGTCTATGTGAACTTCCCTATTATGCAATAACCTAGGAGGCAACGGTTCTAAATCAAGCTTGAACATGCCTGGAGCAATAGTGTGGCAGAAGGTGTGTGAACAACATTTTCAATAATTTCTTTCCCTTTCAATTTTCGTAAATCATTTTTCAATGATGTTATCACAAAAACCTTATCTTGATTTTGAGCTTTTAAATCCTTATTTTCCACAGATTTTAAGTTCAGTTTGTTAATTAAAGAGTCACTTTGTTCTTTATGACGAATACGTGTCTGTTTGATCGAGTCAAATTGATCTTTAAAAACCTGTTTCACATGATTTATTTCATTACAAAGACGTTCATTCTCAGAAAGCAATTTTGCCACACTATTTTCCAGTTCCGTATTTATGGGCTCAATTTCCCATTTTATCATGATTAACGTTCTCTTCCTTGGTATTCTCTCTCAAAGATCTAATGGTATCCTTCAACTTACAAATGGTCGTGTCTTTATCTTGTAGCCGAGCTTTCAAATCATTGATTTCAAAATATTCTTGAATTTCAACACCATTATGATTAACACAAGATTCATCATTTTGAAAAACTTCCTGTTTCAATTGCATTGAGACTTCGAGAGAAATACAATGTTTTTCAAGTTGTGAGTAATTTTTCAAAAGATCATTATAAGCTTGTTTTGATTTGGAAAGCTCAGCATCAAGATTTAAACACTTTTCACATGAATCACACGTTTGCATTTCCATATTCACAGAATCATTATTCCAAGACATAGAATTTATCACAGTTAACAGAACATCTTGAGACATGATTTTTTGTAAGAGTCGATCATTTTCCAAAAGAATTTCTTTCTTAGCAATTTCCAAACATTGTTTATCAACTAAAGACTGTTGAACAGCCGCGTCCATTTGGTCAAAAACTGTTTGTACTTCTGTTATTTCATTTAGAAGATCTTTATCAAACACATTGAAGATGTCTTTTAAAGATTTTAGAAATGGAATAATTTCATTGTTAAAAACAGTTTTAGTATGCTCAAACCCCCATTCACCTTCTTCAAGAGCATTAGGTGTTGTCCTCTTCTTCACAACAGAGTCAAACTAGGTGAGGTGGAATTTGAGCTTTTTAAGGCTTGCATTCACCAAACTCACCTTAGGTAATTCACTGGGAACTTCCACTATGACAGGTGGTGTGTAAGAAGATTCAATGGATGGATTGAGTATATGAAACCAAAAGGCTTGTTCAGCCGATAATTCTTGTTGTGGAGAAAAACGTTTTTCAAAATCATCAGTTAAGCTATTTAAATTTTCATAATCGATAGGTTTGTGAGAAATTTTCTTTGCAATAACTTCAGGATCTTTTGCTTTTTCAGACATTTTTTATCGACTCTCTTCTTCCAAAATCAATGTTTCTTCATCATCAATCACATGCATAGCAACATGTGTATTAGACAAAACAACACCATCATACAAGGTTGGTTTTATCCGTTGAGCTTTCTTAAGATAAAACGGATTTTGATAACCTAGAGCTTGTTTATGTGTATTATCATAAAACGCTTGTGGCTTAGTTAACATGTGCACTGTCTGAGCAGATTGACCCACTTTACAAATGATATTATCAAGTTCCTTAATCTTCTTTTCCAAATCAATTTCATTTTCCATATATTTATTTTCCTTTTCTTTGGATTCATTTTTGAAAACTGAAAATGTTTTGAATAAAGATTCCTTTTCTTTGATTTGTTTAGAAAGATTTTGCTCAAGTGAATCAATTTATTCTTTGAGTGCAAGTTTCTATCTAATCATATCATCCATTTGAGAATCAATCATTTTTTCACGACTACTTAAATCAATATTAAGACGTTGTTCAAAAGTTTTGACCCTTTCCTTATATCTCTCAAGCTCAGCGGTTATTGATTCATTATTTTGTTCCTTATTAGCCTTTTCCCAATTATTTACATGATTAATCATTTGTTCAGACATTTGTTCAATCATAGGCAAAATCATTGAATCTTGTTGTGCCTGCAAATTAGTATCTTGAATAGTTGCCTATTGTGTTTCTTGCAAATATTGAGAATATGGAATGATTTTTCTATCACTAGATATCTCATTATCTGTAAAACCCATAACTAGTGTTTGTTCAAAATCCTGCAATGCCTGCACACTTTGATTATCCATATCATTCAGATAGGTTTCAGAATTAGGTACCTCTGAGATAATGTCAGAACCATAGTTGGAAATGTTGGCCATAAGAACCGCTTGTGCAGTCGAGAGATCATCACAGTCTGAATCATACGTATCGAGATCCTCAGTCTGGAAAGCAGCATTGTAAGGGATGATTGTCTGAGCTTGATCTGCCAGAATTCCTGGATCTGCAAGAAATGCGAGTTGCTCCTCATCTAATATTTGTCCAACTTCCTGAGCTTCTGTAAACATTACTTTCTCCTTATACCATGCAGCATTCCTTGGTCGCTTAGGCTAAGTGCATTGCCTAGCCATATGTCCTTCACCTTGGCAGTTGTAGCATCTAACAACTCTTGCCTGTCCACTTGTATTATTTCCCCTTAAATTAGTAGCATTGCTCTTATAAGTAGTACCAGAATAATTTTGCCCTTGTCTCCCCTGAACTTGTTGCACGGTAACCCTGCCATCTTGAATAGTGGCTTGGTTTCTTGGGTTTGAGGAAGTTCTGAGCTGATTATTGGTAGTAGGGAACCTTGAAGAAGCTACAGCCGTTAGAAAAGCCATTGCTTTATTGAGACAAGCAATCGGATCATCTCCAAGAGAAAACACAGGAACAGCAAAACCTGAGTCTACAAATGGTGACTCAGTCATAAGTTGTGTAGGAGCTTGAGGTGATTGATAAGCAACTTGTGGAATTACTTGTGGAACAGTTGAGGTTTGATGATTCATTTGAGACTGAAATGTATGTGATGGTGGAATGGATGAATGATTGAATTGAGTTTGTGATGGATAATGAGATGAGTAATGTTGATTGGGTTGAATTGATCCATGTTGTGATGGTGAAAACTGTTGTTGAAGTTGAGGATTGTTGTAATAAGACTGATAAGTGTTGAAGTGAGGTGGTGTCATCTGCTGATTTGCAACGAATGCAAGTGGATCTTGATTGCGTTCACGCATAATACGGACTTCATTTGCATGGAGTTCGTGTTGTTCAAGATATGCATGAAGTTGATCAAAGTTGGAGGTATGCAAATCTTTAACAAGCTTGACATCAGTCACAAACTTACTCCATTCAGGTGGAAGACTGTTTAAGAACTTGGTATTAACTTGAAATTGCTCCATTTTCATCTTGTAGATGTTCATGTCATTGATCAGCTGAGTAAATCGCAAGTAATACGTATGAAGTGATTCCCCCTTGATGTGAGTAAACTTATCAAATGCATCATACAGCTTACACTCTCTTTCCTGCTTTGTTAAAGAGGTACCTTGCATCAGTAACTGAACTCTCTCCCATAAATCTTTAGCAACTCTGTGATGATTCACAAGTGAATAGATATCAGCAGGAAGACCTTGAAGAATGATATTGGTAGCTTTCATATCACAATCAGCTTGAATTTTCTCAGCAGCAGATAATTCAGCATATTTCTTTGTTCTGATCACACCGTTCTCTTCAACCGTAGGCCAAATGAGAGGACCATTTTCAACTGATTCAAGTATCATTCTTCCGTGCTCTCTATTTTGCATGTATAATTCCATTCGACTTTTCCAAGAATCATACAGGTCCTTGTCCAACATAGGTGGACGATTGTCAGCACCGGAGAGTATCATGTACTCAGCAAGAGTATTCTTTTGTCCAAGTGAAATCATTGGATCCATTTCAATGTGATTAGATTAAAATGATCGGACAGTGATTGGAGGTTGTTGTGTTAAAGTGAGTTTTGATTAATGAGGTTTGAGTCTTTCAGAATACACGGGATTTTACAATTCTTGATAAAACTGAGAAATCGAATATTCACGGGATTTTACAAATCAAAGAACAACCGTATAATTCACTTAACAAATGTGTATAGTTTTCCTTAGTCAAGCGTATAAATCTCCCAAGCAAAACGTATAAATCATCAAAAGGAAGATGTATAAATCGCCTGCAGAAACTATGTATAAATCGCCTTAAGTGATGTATAAATCGCCTGAACAATTATACGTATAGATCGCCTGAAGAAATGTATAAATCGCCTGAACAATCTTAACACGTATAAATCGCCTGACAAACTTGTATAAATCGCCTGACTAATAAAACGTGTATAAATCGCCTGACAATCTGTATAAATCGCCTTCACACAAGATTGTATAAACCGCCTGAAGGAAATGAAGTATAAATCTCCTGAAGGAATCGTATAAATCGCCTATAGTAAATGATGTATAAATTTCCTGAGCAATTGAACTTGTATAGATCGCCTATAGACACGTATAGATCGCCCAATACACTACGAAACTCAAAAATCTTAAAAAGACTCACTTTTTGACGTTTTTACTCTATTTTTCTTGCACAACTTAACTATCTAAGACTATTAGAACCTTAAAACACAAACTTTAAGGTTTTTGACACGAAAAAATTGAAATCATGATTCTTGGTACAAAACCCTCTTTTTAACCAAAAAGATTCAAAAAGATGATATTTTTATGGTTTTTGAAAGATTTTCTTGTACTTCTAGTCTATACTAAGATAAATAAGAAAGAAAGTTAAGATCTTTATTGTTTTTAAACCCTCAAAAAGTGAAAAAAATTTGAATGGATTCGAACCAAAAACACTAGTAAACCGAGTAGACAAAACGCACACAAACACCCCATGGCTCTTGATACCAATTGTAGAATATCTTAACACAAGTATGGATTGATTCACTTAGAGTTTTAGAGAGATAAAGATGGTTGGATGAACACTTAGAGAGAGAAAGAAAAATAATAATATTAGCTTAGTGAAAAATGTGACAAATAAACAACTAACACCCTCTCCAAGCTATGGAGAGGGTTTATATATGACTTACTATGGCCGGCTATGGACTCATAGTGGGCTTATCCATAGGCCTTTGGCCCGGTTAGCTTTCTAACTTAACCATACAACTTACTACGAGCTATGACTAACTATATTGGTAGTAACCGACACTTTTTCGTATTTCTAACAATCAGTGAACACGACACACTTTGTTCCGTATAGATAGCGTATCCAAATCTTTAGAGCGACACTACTGCTCCTAACTCCAATTTATGAGTTTTATAATTCTTCTCATGAATTTTTTGTTGTCGTGATGCGTAAGCAATCACCTTCTCGTTTTGCATTAAGACAACACCTAATCCTTTATGCGAAGCATCACAATAAACAATAAAGTTCTTAGCTCCTTCAGGTAAAGCCAAGATAGCTGCACTACACAATTTCTGCTTCAATAACTGGAAAGCGGCTTCGTGTTTGTCACCCCAATCAAACTTGACCTTCTTCTGGGTTAGCTTGGTCATTGATTTGGCGATCTTTGAAAATCCTTCAATGAACCTTTGATAATAAATAGCAAGACCTAAAAATTGATGAATCTCCGTTGTAGTCTTAGGAGATGCCCAATCTTTAATAGACTCGATCTTGGCGGGATCCACATGAATGCCCTTACTGTTAATCACGAGACCGAGGAACTGTACTTTAGGAATCCAAAATTCACGCTTAGAAAATTTGGCATACAACTCCTCTTTCTTAAGCAACTCTAAGATTAACTTAAGATGCTCTTCATGTTCTTGCTTTCTCTTTGAGTAGATCAGAATATCGTCAATAAAGACAATGATAAATTTATCTAGATATGGCTTGCACACTGGATTCATGAGGTCCATAAATACAGCCGGCACGCTAGTCAAACCAAATGGCATAACTTGAAATTCATAATGGCCATAACGAGTTCTAAAAGCAGTCTTCGGGATGTCTTCTTCATGAACTATCAGTTGATAATCACCTGATCTCGGGTCGATCTTCGAGTAAACACTCGACCCTTAAAGTTGATCGAACAAATCATCAATTCTTGGGAGCGGATAACGGTTCTTCACCGTTAGCTTATTTAATTCTCGATAATCAATGCACATCCAGAATGATGCACCCTTCTTCTTGACAAACAAGACCAGAGCTCCCCAAGGTGAGGAACTGGGTCTTATAAAGCCCTTGTCAGAAAGTTCCTGCAGTTGATTCGATAATTCTTTCATCTTGGACGGAGCTAATCGGTAAGGCGCCCATGCTACAGGTGCAGCACCATGTACCAAGTTAATTTGAAATTCCACTTGTCGAGTTGGTGTAATACCCGGCAAGCCCTTGAGAAATACTTTAAGAAAGTCTCGAACAATTATTACGTCTTCAAGTCGCTTATCCTTCGACTTGTCTTCAGCCTTCTTCATGGTAACATGTGTCAAAAAGACTTGACATCCTTTCAAAAAATACTTATGAGTTTTGGTGCACGAGATGATGTTTAATCGAGACTCGTGTCCATTGTTACTTTCGTCACCACGAACAATTAAGATTTTATTCCCAAATGGGATACGAATGATTTTCTTATCACAAACATTTACAGCATGATATTTTGATAACTAGTCCATGCCAATTATGACGTCCAAACTACCAATCTCTACGGGCATTAAATCAATGTTGAATGGATGATTTAGTGGTATGCGTTTAATTACACATACCATTTTCCATTAAAAACAAGCTAAAATGACCAAAAACGTACCAAAAATACATTGTATTTGTATGTTTTTACTTATATTGTACAGGAAATGGATATCCGAGAAAAAGGACGAAAAATAAGCAAAAATGGACAAAATCGAGCACGGAATGGAAAGGCGTGAAAAAACAAAGTCAAATCGAAGCCAAAGTCAACAAAAAGTCAAGTCAAAGTCAACCTCGAGAAGTGGCATGGGATAGAGCATCGAAAACCGAACACGAAAACCTAAACTGCCAAAAGTGGGCCCACCCGTACCCACCTAGTGGGCCCAGGTCAGCCCACTTATATATTATACTCAATTAAAAGCCAAAAAATTAAATCATGGCACAAATAATCAAAACTG
>BQNB010070589.1:0-33073 GCA_026074375.1 Tanacetum coccineum
CCGAGTCTTGTGTCAATTTTCTATCTTTGGTACGGTTGGGAAGAAATTTGCTCATTGCAAATGGGAATGTATAAAGTAGTCAAAACTCATGTATTTTTACTACCAACACAAGTATTATTACGTCCGAAGAACGAAGAATTACCGAAGGAATTATCCATAGTTATTATGATCGTGAAGATGGTGAAATTACACCAAGTTTCGTAGTATAGTGCAGCAAAAAAAAGAGAAAAAAAAAAGAAAAATCGCAACAAAAAAAAATAGAAGGAAAGTTTAAAGATAATCGCAAGAGCTTAGATCGAAGAAATCAAATAAAGGATCGATTATTCGTTGATAAATCAACGATGTAGAGTATTGTATAAAGTGGTAGATATCGCTACTTGTCTTGTAAAAGTTTGTAAAGTATGAGATGATTGGGAAGTTGACCGTTACAGGAACGCCAACTTTGGTTGTTGTTTTTGATTTATGATCAAGACATTTGTAAATAGTTGTGTCTTTGTCATGGTAAAGGTCAAGAAAAAGTGTCTAGCAACTTATATCTTAGACCTAGTCTATTTGTTTTGTAATTTTTATTTAACAACAATTTAATTCCCTTTCCTAATCATTAACCATAGGTTTTATGCGAATGAGGGTGTGATTGAGCATGCATGTCTATTTTGTCATTATGACCATGTATGCATGTCTTAGCTGCCTTGTTGGTTTATTACTATTGGTGAAAGTTAGAAGATCCATACCCTATATTACTCTACCAGTCCTACTCTTTAGCTTATTCGAGGTGGGAATGAGCAGTCATATGTGTCTATCCCGTCATTACGGGTGTGTATGTGTGGTCTTTGTCGCCCTCCTAGAATATTGGTATCGATAAAGATTAGTTAGAGTAATCAACCCTAAGCCATATAATAAAAACACATTTTACCTTTATAAACTTGTTACTCCTTAGCTCTAGTGGTGGAGATATGTATCCTTGCCAAGCCTATGATAGAATAATCGTAACGACTAAGCAATTTAGCGAATTAGTTACATGTTACCATATAGATTAGTTGAGTGATTTGAGTGTTTTTATCTTCCTATTTTGTGAGGTGTTTGGTTGTGTACTTGTAATAGATCAAATAAATGCTTAAACGAAAAAATCCGTAGAGATACATTTTTATAAACTTCTAAAGGCTACTTGAGGACAAGTAGGATTCAAGTGGGGGATATTTGATGACATCAAATAACGTCTATTTTATAGCATCATTTATCCCATGTAATTAACCCATTTTGTATAATTATTGCAAAGAATTGTTACTTAATCATTTATATTTGAGAATTGCAGTAATTATGGAGTACTTGGTGAAAGTTAACTAAAAGGCACGCATTCTGGAGCTTAAACGAAGATATTTTGAAGATTATTATTCTGACAACCAATACACCGTATCCATCAAGGAAGATATGGCGTATCCATGCCTGCACTTCACCAAATACCATGAAGAACTCCAAAGCAATACGTCGTACCTGTATTCACCAATACGTCGTACCCGTATTCCGCAATACAACGTACCGGAGGAACTCAATACGCCATTCCAAGAAGTCCAATACACCAAACCGGAGGAGCTCAATACGCCATATCCAGGAATTTGGATACACTGTATCCAAACCAGCTCAAGAAAATTTTGGAATATTTTATTCGTGGAGCCCACGCCAACAACCCCAATGCGCTGTATTAAGTTCTAATATGCCGTATCGACCAATTTTCAAAGTCTATAAATACCAAACCCTAAATACGACTTTAGGTATGCTTTTAACCACCAAGTTCGATTCCCAGAAGACAAAAGAAGCCAAGAAGGTCCTGCAAAGTGCTTCGATCATTAGGAAAACTCTTGTGATCATTTAAACTCTATATACGCGTTCGGTTAGCATAATATTTCTTTTCTTTAATCGTTCGTCTATGAGTTTATGTATTGTTACAATGACTATCGGCTAATACCTTTAGGTATTAGCCATGATTATGAAGATTTAATGTTTTGTTTGTTTATCTCGATTGCTTAATTTATCGTTGATTGTTGATTATGTTCATCACATGATACTTGTTTATGTGCTTTAATATGCATTCATTTCTTGTCTAAGGATATCGCCCGTAGCTTAACTAGATATCGGATGGTTCTTATATAGTAATTTATACAGGTGGAATTAATGAGATCACAAATAAAGTCCTGCTAAATCCGTGTCTACGGATATAACATGTAGCTTAACTAGATATCAGATAGTGTCTTTAGTTTAGTGAACAAGTTAGACTGGCAGGTGACCTAGAATGATTCTAACAAATAACGTTCTAATTCCCCTGGCTTAGTTTGGATAGTAAACTACAACTTATGTAAAATACCATAATCAGTAAGTTAGTAAAGTCTCGATGAGCTAGAATCTACTAAGATCACCATTAGTGCCTTCTAAGATGAATTATAATCAACATAAGGATGCTTTATGTGGACACGTTTAATTGTGACAGAATTAGCGTGTCTAGGTTTTAGGAAGAAGTCCCGCCTAAATCTAGGAATGATATGCCGCTTCAACATAAGTCAGTCATTGCACTAAATGAACAAACATGCATTTTAATTAGATTAATTATGGTTAGTATGTTTTCCTTACATTAGGCTTGACCGCTTCTTTATCTTCTGTTTATCAACTTGTGTGTGTTAATTGTCATCAAAATAGTTTAGGAAACCCAAAACTCATGCTAGTCTCTCAGGCTAAAAAAAACCCCCTTTTGTATTAGTTTTAGGTTTAACTTAGATAACTAAAATACTGATAGATTATATTAACGCTCTCGCTCTAAGTGATCGACACCCTACTTACCATTGAAGCTTCATCTGACCGGGTACACTGCCCATTAAAATGTTGTTTTTAGGTATAGTCGGTATACATAAAGTACCTACGCACAATGACACATCAATAATTATTTATTGTTTCCCTTCATCATGTCCTTTAGACCTTTTTCGATCAACCTTAACCCTTTCCGGTGTTCATCTCAATGTTTAATTTGGTGGTTTATGATTTCGGTTTGGTATGTGTTTAAAGATTAACTTTCCTGAGGTAGGTTTTCAAAGACTCTAGGGACAACATTTGACAAAGAGCTAATGAGTTAAGGTAATGAAGGAGTGATAGAATGAGAAGATTCTTCATCATTTTTATCTAAGTGATGAGATGAAGATGAGTGATTAAGAGCGATGAAGGAAGAGCTAGGATTTGAGTCACGACATCTTTCTGTGCCATGATCCGATAGCGTCTTTCGCTCATAATGAGGAGCGAGGGGATGCATGACTCGATCATACAAGATGTAGCGGTGGAGTAGCGAGGGGATGCATGATTGAATAATCTAGTTAAGAGCATTCCATAGGATAGAATGACTTTAGGATTGTTTCTAATCCCTTCCATTCGTTTAAGAATGAAGAATTCTAGATTATACTTTGTAGAGGTTTCGATGCAATAAAGCATATGAAAAAGACACACAGGGACCTGATCCCGATGACCTCCTAGACAAAACACATTTTCACGAATAATTTCAACCCACGATTTCATATGAGTTTGAACTTCACGAGTTAAAATTTCATTTTCATTGACCATAATAGTTTTCTTTTTTTTAGAATGAGTTACTTGACCTTGTAGAGGAGTTTGAATGACAGACTTTATGACCCTTAGATAAGGAGGAATGGTTTTATAACGACCCTTTGACGGAGTACTTATTGCCAAGTAATCAAGTGACCACATGTCAGTGTATGAGACGTAGCCTTCAAACGGAATTTTTAAGATATGACCAAACTCTTCGACAGTAAGGGAAAATGACTTATTCTGAATCACAAAGTTGACAACAAAGTGTCCTTTAGAATTATAGTCAAAAGTGAGTTAGCTATAAAACTTAAGAACAAAGCGAGGAATAATTTGTTCGTTTATGTTCACCAAACATTCAAAACCAATTGACTTAAATTTGGTAATTAGATTACCCATGTTTTCAAAATTTTGACTCATAACCCGACCCTCATGAAAGTATCATTTTTCAAGACTTGCAATGGTGTTTCGTAATGGTTGATCAAATTCATTTGATATGAGTGGAATGTAGTTGCGGGTATTTTGGTGATCTAGTCCGGTGATTCGAGGCATTGTCACCTAAAATAAGAACAATCAAATTCATACATTATTTTTTTTATACTTGTGTTGTTATTTTTAACTTGTGCCTAGTGTGTGCCTATATGTAACAAATGTAGGGTAACGGTTAACTCGACCTAGAAATAAAAACCTAAGAGTTAACCCAAATGCTCCTTAATTTGAGTTTGCTGATCCAAACATGTCAAAAAATACATATGAATCATGTATCTCGACTTTTGTTCATGAGATCATTATGCATGTATGCAAAAACGTTTTTAAAGTGTATTAACAATGCATAACAATAATTTTATTGTTATCCTAACGTGAGTGATTTTGAAAATAAAATTGAGGTTTTGTACCAAAACAATTTTTAACAAAACACACTTCATTCTTGCAAATACTATGTCTACGGGAAGCATATTAGTTATACCTTGTATTCTAGTAGTCCCAATTGTACACAAACATAAGAAAAATGAAAATCTCCAATTTTGAATTTTTGTTTAACATGAACCATAGACATAAATTGAATGAAAATTGATGAAATGACTTACAATTAATGATATTTGTGATGTTAGGATTGATTATTAATGTTGATTTGATCTTCAATTAGTGTTTTGATGGTTGATTTTAATTTTTGGTGGTTTTTGGGTCGTGGTTCATCAATGGTGGAAGAGAGGGAGTGTTTGGTTTTGTGTTTTACAAAAATGAGAATGATAGACATATGGTTCTCACTGGTGGCAGTTCCATATTGATATGGGGGCCGCCAGTTTTAATTCGGGGGCCACCAAGATTTGGGGATCGCCCTCAGCTGAGGGAGTTTGGACTGAATTTTGATAAAAAATTTACAAGGAGGAGTGACGTTTTAATTTTCATTTCGCGAATTAAAAATGCTCAAAGTACTTCGGACGAAGTATTTAAGTTGTCACAACACAGAGTGGAACACAAACTAGAATCGAGACAGAAGAAAGATAAGAAGATTTATGGAATGTGTTCCATCATTCCTAAACCAAGGCGTAGATAGTTAAACGATTCATGTTTAAGGGGTTTTGTAAGAATGTCGGCGATGTTGTCGACGGACGACACTTTTTCGATAGAGATATGTCCTTTCTAGACATTATTACGAAGAAAGTGGTGACGAATTTCGATGTGTTTGGTTCGAGAGTGTTGTACCAGGTTTTTGCTAAGGTCAATCATGCCTTTATTGTCACACATGATCGGGACGTCGTCGAGTTAAATGTCATAGTCGATAAGAGCTTGTTTCATCCATAGTGCTTGTTGACATGCCTTTCTGGCGCATACGTATTCGGTTTTGGTAGTGGATATAGCAAGAGCGGTTTATTTCTTCGAGAACTAAGATGTCAAACAACATCTCACAAACGTACAAATACCGCTAGTGCTCTTTCGGTCCACATAATCTCCTGCATGATCAGAGTCGGCATATACTATGGTTTCTATAACGGTCCCTTTAGGATACCGTAATCCTAAGTGCGTAGTGCCTTTAATGTATCAGAAGATACGCTTAACCGCTTCAAGATGAGAGGTTTTGGGAGCCTCTTAGAAGTGGGCACAAGGGCAGACACTAAACATGATATCGGGCCTACTTGTCGTTATGTATAATAAACTACCTATTATGCCTCGATACTTGATACTATCTACTGACTCACACTCTTCGTCTTTCGTGAGTTTAGTATCAGAGGACATGGAGGTTTTCATTGGTTTAGAATCATCTAAGCCAAATTTCTTAAGCATTTCTTTAATATATTTAGATTAATTAAAGAAGATACCATCTTCTATTTGTTTTATTTATAATCCAAGGAAAAAGTTGAGTTCACCCATCATGCTCATCTCGAACTCGTCATGCATGATTTTGGCAAATTTATCACACATGTCTTGACAAGTCGAGCCGAATATAATGTCGTCGACATATATTTGAACGATGATAAGGTTTGAACTTTTCTTCTTGGTTAAAAGTGTGTTATCTACCATTCCCATTTTGTACTCATGTTTAATAAGAAAAGCTTTTAATCTATCATAGTAAGCTTTGGGTGCTTGTTTAAGACCGTATAAAGCTTTCTTAAGTTTATAAACATGATTCGGTTTTTCAAAGTCAATAAATCCTGAAGGTTATGCCACGTATACCTCCTCATTGATAAAACTATTCAGGAATGCACTTTTTACATCCATTTGGAATAGCTTAAAATCTAGCGCACAAGCATAAGTTAATAGTATTCTAATAGACTTAAGTCTAGCATGTGTGGTATAAGTTTCATCATAATCGATGCCCTTTTGTTGATTATAGCCTTGAGCAACTAACCTAGCCTTATTTTAAGAGACAATACTGTTCTCGTCTAACTTATTTCTAAACACCCACTTAGTTCCTATGATTGTCATATTCCTAGGTTGTGGAACTAACTCCCAAACATTGTTAACAATGAATTGATTTAATTCTTCTTGCATAGCGAGTATCCAACTTTCATCCGTTAAAGCTTCATTCACATTCTTAGGTTCTATAGTTGATATAAAACAAAAGAAGTTACTTTGGTTTTGGGCTTGTGACCTAAGGGTTCTTTGGTTAAGGTTTCCTATGACATTTTCTAAAGGATGGTTCTTAGATTCCTTAATGTTAACTATTTCATCAATTACTAAAGTTTCATCCTCAATGTCATTCTTTAAGTTTCTCTTTTTGGTAACCTTAATTGCTTCCTCTTCATCTAAGTCATCATCCAACAAGGGTGATGTCTTATAGGGTGGAGGAGTTTCATCGAATGTCACGTTGAGTGATTCTTCAATTTTCATGGTGTGTTTGTTAAGGATGATGTATGATTTACTATTTTAGGAGTAACCTAAAAATACACCTTTGTATGACTTTGGGTCAAACTTAGTAAGGTAGTCTTTAGTGTTTAAAATGAAGCACTTGCTTCCAAACACTCTAAAATAATTAAGAATATGTTTCCTACCTCTCAGGAGTTCATAAGGTGTTTTTCCTAGGATGACTCTAATTAGGATTCGATTGAGAATGTATGTTGAAGTGTCTACGGCGTTACACCAAAACTTTTGAGGTTATGATTGTTCATTCAACATTGTTTTACTCATTTCCTGTAGTGTCCTATTTTTCCTTTCTATCACGTCATTTGATTGTGGAGTGCGTGGAGCCGAGAGTTATGTGTAATACCATTGACATTACAAAAATCTCCAAATTGCACTTCATTATGAAATTCTCTACCATGGTCGGTTCTTATTGACACTATTGTACATCCTAATTGGTTTTGAATTTTCTTATTAAATATTTCAAATTGATCAAAGGCTTCAGTTTTATCTTTAAGGAATCTAGTCAAAGTATACCTAGAGTAGTCATCTACTATGACTAAGGTGTAGCGGTTTCCTTCGTAACTCCGTACGGCGGATGAACCAAAGAGATCCATATGAAGGAGTTCTAAGCATCTAGTCGTTGAGACTATATTCTTAGCTTTGTGACTAGCGTGAGCTTGTTTTCCAATTTTGCAAGCATTACAGAAATGTTGATCAAACTTAAGCTTAGGTAAGTTTCTAACTAATTCCTTAGATGCTAACAATTGAATGAGATGCATATTAGCGTGACCTAATATCCTATGCCACAACATGGAGTTTTAATCAATCGTTGCAAGACAAATTTTGTCTTTTGGCTTATTTCCTAGTTTCATTACATATAAGCCTTTCTTCCTAATACCTCTACCGATAACCTTACCGTCCTTAGTGATTTCACTATCATGTTCAGGAAAAGTTACTCTACACTTATTATCACATATTTGTCCTATACTTAGCAAGTTAAATCTTAAGTTATCTACGTGTTCTACATTATCTATTTTGAGAGAGTCATTTGAAATCGTACCTTTCCCAATGATGTTACAGTGAAGATTGCTAATAAAAATAACATTAACTCCGTTGTATACCTTGTAGCTTGAGTAGAGCTTTCGGTTTCCCGTCATGTGTTTAGAGCATCCGCTATCCTTTATCCACTCATCAGGTTCCAAGTCGACTCCAAGGCATATATATTTATATAAGACAATAACTCAAACATTTGGTCCCTAATATTTTATAGGTCTAAAGTTGTTAAACATCCCTTGCATTTGATGCAATTGGTTGGGATGTGGAATGGATGACACATTTCCCATGGCATGTAACTTTGATGTTGGAAATTATTCTAAGTTACGGGAAAACCATGAGGTTGATTTTGTCGGCCAACGTTTCTTTTTGGTTGCGGTGTCTTAGGACGAGGATAATTATTATTGACTCTTCTAGGTGGTGGAGTTTTTGATCTAAAGTTTGGTTTTGAAAATCTACCTTCGGGTTTTAATGATGGCTTGTAAAATCGTTTAACTTCATTATCACTAACAACTGGAACTTTAATGTTGTTTACCATTATATGTTTCAGTCTAGGACCCAAAATAGATTTTTGAAAAGAAACATATTTCTCAGAACTTGGTGAAAAGACTGGCGGTCCCATAATTTCTTTGGGGGGCGCCTCTGCTATATGGGGGCCGCCCTTATTTAAAGGACCTCCACCAGGGGATGTTTCTTTTTTAGATTTTATAAATTTTATTTCCTTAGTTCAACTAGTTGATGCTTCAAGTGAATTGAATCCCAAATCAATTTTATATCCGGAGGGTTTTTGATTACTTAACATTTCATTTAAGCAAGGTGTACTCTTTTCAAATTTTGTTAGTTTAATAGCTTCCTCTTTAAGTTTATCATTTTTAATTCTAAGCAATTAACATTTTTTACATTCGAGATCAACTCCCTTGTTTTTCTCGAAAGTGGACAATTTTTCTTTTAGTTTACTAAGCTCATTTTCTAAGCTATTTCTAACAGCTTTTAATCTTTTGCACTTTGTAATTATTTTTAGACTCATTTTGCATAGTTTGTCATATTTATTATCTAGAGCTACTTCATCTATTGATGAGTTTTCATCACTAAAGTATGAGGAATCAGAGCATACCTCATTTGATGCTTGAGCTACGAGACACGTCTCTTCTTTGTCCTTCTCATCGTCTTCTTCACCGCTATCACTCCAAGAACCTCTGGCGAATGCTCTTTGGTTCTTGTCTTTCGGTGGTTTTGGACATTCTCCAATAAGATGACTTGGATCACTGCATCTAAAACATTTTCTATCACTTTTTCCATTCTTGTCATCTCGGCTTCTTTGGAACATCTTTTTGTCGTTCTGAGGTTATCTTATGAATCTACCTCTTCTCTTAAAGAACTTCTTGAAGTCTCTAACCGCCATGGTGTATTCTTCGTCTTCACTTCCGGAAGTCGAACACTTCTCATCACTATATTCTTTCTTAGCCTTTAAAGCAAGATATTTCTTTCTCCCTTAGCTTTGACTATTTCAGAATCTTTCTTGATGATCATTTCGTAAACTTTGAGATTCCTGATGAGTTCATCAAGTGACAGTGATGTTAAGTCTTTTGACTCTTCAATCGCTGTGACTTTTTCTCTTTATTTAGGATGTAAAGCCCTAAGAAACTTCCTAACATAATTCTTGCTAGAATAACCTTCATCAAGAGCTTTTAGACTAGTAATAATAGTATTAAATCTAGCAAAAGCACTATCTATAGATTCGTCTTCAAAAATGACGAATTGTTCATAATGTTGTACCAAAAGGTCAATCTTGTTATCTTTGACTTGGTTATTACCTTGATGGGTGATTAATAAAGTTTTTCAAATTTCTTTGCCGTATTAAACATGAAAATTCTTTCATATTCTTTTCTTGGCAAAGCATTGTAAATAACCATTTTGGCCTTGTTATTTTTCGCAAGCCTTCTCTTTGTTTTTCAAAAGGGATAACCTCATCTAATTTGGTTTTCAGATTTTGTTGAATAGGTTGAAAAGAACTGTTAGTAATAACATGCCAAAGATCAAGATCTTTTGATTTAAAATATGTTTCGAATCTATTTTTCCAATAAATAAAACTATCACTTTCAAAAAGTGGTGGTCTTTACATGGATTGCCCTTCTAGATATTTGTCAGAATCCATAGACCGATACAAGCTTTAAAATACAATATATTTAAAAAATCCTGAGTGACCTCGGCTTCTAATACCAATTGTAGAAACTAAAAAGGTAGGGGGGGGGGGTGAATAGTTTACATGTTAATTAACGTTTTAAAATTTAACTTCTAAATTTGTTAGGTCCGAGTATATGTTCAACCAACCAACTATATAAACCAACAATGTATGTATCTACTAGTTATAACTAAACAAACAATAAAAAGAATCACAATAATATAAAGAGATAAGGGAAGGAACAATCAAACCAAGACACCAAGATTTATAGTGTGTTGATCCCTTCTTGAGGGATCTTACTTAGCTTGTTAAAGCTTAGTTATATTGGATAAATCCAAGAGAACTATGGTAGAAACTAAGATTGAGAATATCACAAACTATGCGGAATATAGTTTGCAATACTAAGAAGAACAATGAAACAGTAAAAACAAGATCTTTATTAAGCTTTCAATATATTGAATACTATTTTGAATTACAAAATAGCTATGAATACTAACTATGATTGCTACGCAAACTATTAATACTAATATGAAAACTGATGTGTAAAACTGATATATAGATCTATGCCGTAGGGTTGCTTTTATACACTAAGGAAACCCTAATGGGCTTACAAAACACGTCAAATGATTATGATCTTTTCTATACATATCTTCTTTACAAATAATTGATACTTATCTTCATAAGTATTCTTTTTCTTCAATCAACCTTTATCTCTTCCCTGATATGTCTTTGATCTCATCTCTAACAATATCAATCCTTCCAGCAGTTGTAATTACTCAGCATTTGTAACTAAGCACAAGCAGCATTAACTACTTAGAAGTTTACTCTAGCAGTACTAACATACACTAGCAGTACTAACTTTAGCACTAGTAGTAGTAACTACTTAGTATATTTTTAGTCTTCATCTCTGAGCAGTCTTAACTTCTACTAGCAGCAGTAACTTTATACTAACAGTAGTAATTATACTAACAGTAGTAACTAGCAGTAGTAACTCTAAGAATCATCTTGAAGTCTTTTAAACCTAACAATCCTCCCCTAAACTTGATGTTCATTATTTGAATCTTCAAGTTTCATTAAAAGTCTTCACCATCACCAGGAAGATGCATTCAAACACTTCATTGACCCTTTTCCTGCTTTGTCATGAGCTTGAGTAGTTGATAACACATCTCATTCCAACGATCAGCTTGAAGCTTCTTGTTCAGCATGTTTGAGATTGTTATTGGTGTAAGGGGATATCTTTTCTCAACCAACATAAACATATGTAGACTTCTAAACCTTACAAAGTGCACTCTACAGTTATCAAACAACTTCTAAACAGTGACTTTATACCCTTGTAGATTTCTCCATACATCACTTTTAATGTTAGGTTCAAACATTACTTTCAAATCTCCCCATAACACTCTTTCATATTCATCAACTGGCCTGTTTATTCTATGCTTTTCTTTGACCAAATTTTAGAGAGTTTCTAAGTCTTCTCTGTCAATAGGCTGAAGCATCCTAATCATTGATGAATATCTTTTTAAACTTCCATCAACTCTTATCAAGTGATAGAATCCCTTCTGTCCTTCTTTAACAATCTTATATTCAACAATCATTGGTTTTGTGGTTAGAGGCATAACATCAATTGCTATTTCCTCTTTATCTTAAACTATCTCCATATGCTTTTTCATTTCTTCCTCCCCTGGATCATCATCTTTTTCAACTTCTACATGCTTATCTATCTTCTGCTTCTTTGACTTATCAGACTCAAGTTCATCCCCTGCTCTTTTAGAGCTTTCCTCTGTTCTTGTCTCATTGCCTTTCACTACTTCTGAATTCATGTCCACAAAAGTATTTACTTTTTTCATTTCCTTATCAAACAACTTCTGAATTTCATCATAGCTTTTGCTCTTCAACTGACTATGTTTCTATCCATCTATATTCTTTAAATAAGTGGACATTTGATTTCTTTTTTGAGCTATGGTAGGTGGCTTTCTTCCTATATCTTCAGCTCTAAGCTTTGTAAAGTGTTTCTTTCTTCTATTCATGAGCTCTACAAACAATCTAGATATTTCTTCAATGGTTATTTCTCCTTGTTCTTCTGCGTGTAGCTTCTGAGCTAATTCAAAGTCTGCCTCTATCATAGCTTGTGTGTTATCCCATGATTCAATCAAAGCTATGTTGGCTTCTTCTTCCTTTTGCCTTGCAAGCCTTTCTTCTTTAATAAGTTCAGCTTGCAACTAGCTTAAGATTTCTAGCCATTTCTTCATCAAGAGCAACATGATCTTTCTTCTTTAATGGCTTTTCAGGCTCCACCATTTTTCCTTTGCCTTTGTATTTTACCTGTAGAAGTTTTGATTGTGAAGAAGAAAATGTTTTTGTAGATGCTGGCACTTGTTCTTCTTGATCATGAAATATAATTCCCTTAGCCCTTGGTCTAACAGATGTAACTGTTGTAACTGCAGTTATAACAGGCTAGGGTTTTGCAGTTTTGATTTCAATCAAAGTTAGAGCAAGAGTTAATTCATCTAAAACTTCAACATTGGCACTGGCAGTAGTAACTACTTTAGCAGCACTAACTGGAATTGACTTTGTAGTTGTAGCAACACTAACTACAGGCTCATCAACTACCTTTTCCAACTTAATTTCCTGCTCTTCCAACACATCTGTATCAAACATCAGGTTGTCATCATTCATCTCTTGAGTCTCATTCACCAAAGTTACTTCTGCATCAGCATCAAGGTCTTCAATCTTCCTCCCCTGTTTGGATGCATCCTCCTAAGCACCCAAACTGGCATCATTAGAGGATTCTACCCTGCTAGAGGAACCAACCTTTCTTAACCTTCTTAGCCCTAAAGGTCTTGACTTCCTTCTCTTTTCCAACTGCTTGACTCTCTTCTTTAAACTAGTAATCTCCTTTGCTTGAGCAGTCTTGGCTTTCTCCAAATCAAGGACCTTCTCCTGTAGGTTGGTACACAAACTCATCAATTCATCAAGTTGCATTCTATCCTCACCACTTGGATGTGGATCATAGGAAGGGGTAGAGACATGTTCCTCATGAGTAGTCTCTTCAGTAGTAGGCTCTGTAGGAGCACTATCCTTCCTTTGTTTCCTTCTTGATTTTTTCTTTTGAGGTTTTAAGGATGATGGTTGAGTGATAATGGGTGTGGAATGGGAATCAGTAGGAGTAGCTGAATCTGCACCCATGTCTTCTGTAGCTTGAACCATCATTGTGGAGAATAGTGGTGTAACCCTTCCAGAAAAACCCTTGCATGGTCTCTTCATGTTAGCAAACACCTTCTTGGTGTGGGAAGGTGTAACATAAACCCCTTTGTGCTTGGACATTCCCTCTACTTGTTTGTCCAGGAAGACTTGCACAAATCTTGGGTACATGAGAAATTTTACCCCACCATCCAAGTTCTTCACCATATTGTCAAAAATGTACTTGGAAAGGTTGAATTTTTGGTTTGTGGCAAGACATATGATAGCAGATGCCATAGTGCTACTAAATTCATTCCAGGATGTAGTCTTAGCACTAAGGCATTGCAGTATGGTATGGATGAGAAATTTCCATTGGGATGAGAAATAAGCTTTATAGAATGTAAGCTTTTGAGTAAGATTTTCATACCCCATTCTTTCCAATTCTGCAAAAATGGTAGCAGTGGGTAGACAATCTGTTCCTTCAGCATCATCCAACTTAAGATCACTCCTTATACTTGTCTCAGAGATGATTACCTTTTTCTTGTCTACTAGGGCTTCTATCTGTCGTTCCCCATTAACTATTTTGACCTTAGCAGATGTCCAGAACTGTTCAATACAGTTAGTATAAATGGTTGGATTGACCGTTAACGCATATTGGACAGAACTTGCATTTAGAAAATCAATAATTTCCTCAAACCCATTACTTTCTTTGAGTTTCTCCAAAAATGCAACCAAATTATGAGTTTCAGCAAACTTTGGGGTCGACATTGTGATGGGTTTTGATGATTAAAGATGAAATTAAGTTAGGGTTCATAATCAAAGAGGATAACAAAGTGTAAAATTGAACGAATGAGTGATTGAAACCCTTAATCGAAGTATTTATGAACTCACCCTCAACAACATTAACTTGAAATGGCAGCATTAAGTTAAGCCTAATAGTATTAACTAACCCAGCAGTAGGAAGTTATGCCTGGCAGCATTAACTTATGCCTAATAGTAGTAAATGAATGCCTAGCAGCATAAACTAATATGGGCAACAGTAAATTAAGCCTACCAGCATTAACTTAAGCTTAGAAACATTAAGTTTAAGTTAAGCAGTATTAACTTTAAGACACCAGTATTAACCTTAATTTCTTTCCAAAAAAAAAATTTCCATCATCAATTTTGATTATCACAAGCTTTCAATCTATTTTTAATCTCACTATATCTCTCATTTCTTTTCCTCACTAAGTCACTCTTTCTGTTTTTATTATCAAGAATCCTTCCAGACAATTTTGTACAAAGTTCTATCAATTCCATTAGTTTCATGTTGTCCTTCCAACTTCCAAGTGTGTTAACTCTTGAGAGAGGTGGATCATTAGACTGTTTAGATGCAGCCTCAAACCTAGTTTTTGCTTATGCACCCCTAATATGGTATCTTGGCACCTAAGACCACTACCTGAATCAGTTCCCTAAGGAAGAGATTCATTAAGTGTTGCCATGGATTGCATCTTATTTATGTTACCACTGTCCTGCTCTGCTTCTAAGCTAGAAGCAGTAGTGGTAGCCCTTTCCATTCTGTCTTCCCACTCTTTATAGACAGTCTCATTTGTAACAAGGTGAATATGTTCACTAGATTGAGATATCTCAGTGGTCCTTCTGGCTTTCCTAGGTTTTTAAGTCTTTTTGGTTTAAGATTGTGGTAGAACAGTGATTGTTTCAAGATTAGATAGTGATACAGTTGTGGATGTGTGTTGGGGTTCAGTGGGATTTCCTGACCCTTCACCCACTTCTGGTTAATGATATATTCCCTTTCATCCAATCTTAATTAACCTCCCCTTAAACAATACTTCAGAGGTTAAGTAATCCAATTCTAGCAATCAGAAAGTTAAACCTGCTAACATCAAAAGCCTTTGTGAGAAGATCTGCAACATTGTGGTCTGTGTGAATCTTGATCACTTGAATCAACTTCTTCTCATAAGAATCTCTTAGGAAATGATGCCTTATTTCAATGTTCTTGGTTTTAGAATGAAACACTAGATTCTTCACAATACAAATGGTGCTTTCATTATCAATGTGAATCTTGGTGTTCATGAAGTTGAACCCATAATCAAGCATTTGATTTTGGATCCATAACACCTGCCCATAGCAATATGAGCAGCATAGCAACATACTTCATCTTCAGTATTCAGAGTTTTGCGACTATAGTCTGCTAAATTTACATTCTCATGGAAATCAATCTTTTGCTAAGAAATTGACAACCTCCTGTTGTGGATTTCTGTCAAGGCTAGCTCCAGCATAATCACTATCAAAAAAGCTTCTAAGTCAAATGGTGAATCTCTAGGATACCAAAGGCCCATTTAAGGTGACCTTATTAAGTCTTCTAAAGATTCTCTTCACAGCATAAAGATGTGAGATTTTAGGAGTAACTTGGAACCTTGCATAAGTACAAACAGAAAATGTTATGTCAGGCCTAGAAGCTGTTAAGTACATCAATGATCCAATCATTAATCTATATAAGTGAACATCCACATCTTCAGCCTCTTCATCCTTGACCAATGCCTTGTTAGGCTCCATAGGAGTGCTTGCTGTCTTCACAGTGACAAAATCAAACTTTTTTAATATATCAGCCACATATTTGTCTTGGCTAATAAAGATTCCATCCCCCTTCTGTTATACTTGCAATCCTAAGAAGAAAGTGATCTCCCCCATAGAACTCATTTAGAATCTCTTGTGCATCATCTGCTTAAATTCAACACACAAAGAGTTCTTTGTAGACCGAAAGATGATATCATCAACATACACCTGTACTAATAGGATATCACTTCTATCCTTCTTGAT
The DNA here is from genome assembly GCA_026074375.1 of Tanacetum coccineum. Lineage (NCBI taxonomy): Eukaryota > Viridiplantae > Streptophyta > Magnoliopsida > Asterales > Asteraceae > Tanacetum > Tanacetum coccineum. The sequence goes on from BQNB010070589.1 coordinate 16,160, forward strand.
GAACAAAGTTTTATCAATAGTGCCTCTTCTGTATCTATTTTCCAATAAGTAGGTAGACAAGGTCTCATACCAGGCTCTAGGAGCTTGATGTAGACCATATAAAGCTTTTTATACTTTATAAACTTTATCAGGGAACTGTTGATCTTCAAAACTAGGAGGTTGACACACATACACCTCCTTTTCAATAGTACCATATAAAAAGGCACTCTTCACATCCATCTGGTACACAATAAGTCCCATAAATGATGCATACGCCAAAAATAACCTGATTACTTCAATCATAGCAACAAGAGCAAAAACCTTATCATAATCAATTCTTTCTTCTTGGGTGTAACCTTGTGCAACCAGTCTTGCCTTGTTTCTAACTACAATTCCTCTCTCATCTTTCTTGTTTCTATACACCCACTTAGTTCCAATAGCCCTCTTTCCTTTAGGAAGATCCACCAGAGTCTAAACCTTTTGAAGTTTAAATTACAGAAGCTCCTCTTGCATTGCTTCTATCTAGCTTAGATCTGTCAAAGCTTGAATCACCTTCTTGGGTTCTATTTGTGAGAGAAAACAGGAAAATAGGAAATTTTGATAATCTTTGTGATTTGTTCTCCTCTGCTTTTTGATGTAACTGACCATAGCATGTTCTTCAGAAATCTTAGTCATCCTTCTTGTTTGAGTAGCTGAATTTATGTCTCCAATGATCTGGTTTATAGGATGATCCTTGTGAATTCTGGTTGTGGGAATAGGACTGACATTCATGGTGGTTTCTAAGTTGTTAAGGTCAGCCTCTGCACCCACTTCTCTATCATCATAGGCACCATTAAATATGCCAGTGTTTTCCAAAGATTGCATACTTGAATCATTAGGAATAGGACCAGTAATATTAATATTTAGACTACTAGTATTAATATTTTCACTGGCAATATTAATACTTGGCCCAACAGTACTAATAGATGGACTAGCAGTACTATCTTTGTTAGTGTTGTTATCATAACCTTCTTTCTGTTGAATAAGCAAAGTATCCAATTCAGCTCTGAAATCTTGCACATGCTGGTTATCTTCTTTATTTGAAGATCCTCCTTCCTTTTCTTAACCATTTCTTTGACTTACATCATTATATCCTTTGTCTGGTACCTCATCAGTATCCTTATCATCTGTGCTGTAAGTACTTGAAGAGAGTGGAGAATTAGAAAGCATGAGTGGTAGCAGTATGTATTCATTATCAGATGCTTTCTCCTATCTAGTTTGCCCTGCATTAACATTTGTCTCTATACCTGCATCACCATTAGTTTGATTTCCTGTAGTAACTGGCTCATAATTCATAGATTTTATTAGTGAATCAATATCAAAGAGCCATTCTAGACCACTCCCTGTAACATTTAGTTTGTTTTCAAGAAAGTTTATATGCAGGTTCTCCTCTACCTTCCTAGTTTTAGTGTTAAATACCCTAAAAGCCTTGCTATTTATAGAGTATCCAACCAAGAACCCCTCATCAGCCTTCCCATCAAAATTTCCTAGGAGATCTAAGGTATTAAGAATAGTCACAGGACACCCAAAAGGTCTCATAAAGCTTATACTAGGTGGTCTACCAAGTAATAGTTCATAAGGTGTCTTGTTGTGAGGCTTGGTCACTAAAACCCTATTCTGAACATAACAAGCAGTATTAACTGCTTCAGCCCAAAATGTAGTAGGTAATAATGAATCGGCTAGCATAGTCCTAGCTTCCTCTATTAGTGTCCTATTCTTTCTTTCAGCAACTCTATTTTGTTATGGAGTTCCGACAACACTAAATTCTGTCTTAATCCCTTTCATCCCACAGAACTGATTCATGTCGTTATTCTTAAACTCAGTTCTATTGTCACATCTGATGATTTTAACCTTATGATTTATTTGATTTTCTATGCCAATTATAAAAGTTTTAAGGATCTGATGTGTTTTAAAAGCTTTAAATTTATAAGACTGAAAATACCAGATAATTATATGGAAACACACGGGTAAAAGTATAACCCACGTATGTAGTATAATCTTTTTAGGTAAGACCAGATCATCCACAGGGATTTGAGTAGTGTTCAAATAATCAGAAAGAAAATAGACTGTAACAATTTTGGAAATAATTTTTGTTTTACCAATGATTGAGACCACTGGTTTAACACTTAGGACATATAAGCAAGAGGTCGCGGGTTCAAGTCTGGGAAACCCCCATTTTTTGCAATTTTTTTATTTTTTGAAAACAAAAGTTGGAACTTATAGAACACACATTTTTAAGTACTTTTTATAAAAACAACATAAGCTGAAAGTGAGAAATAAGCTCTCTAAGAGCTTTTGAAACTACTGACTACAGAATTGCTTGTTTTGACTAAATCACTTGCACATACTTTATTTTAAGCTCAAATGCAAATCTAAAAACTATTCCTGAAAGCTTAAGATGTCTACAAGCTAAAAATGAAAAGCTATTTGAGCTGAAAACACATTAATGCTATCTTAAATAGAAGATTAAAAAGCTAAATTAGATAGTAGCATAAAAAAAACTCAAAAGCACAATAAGCTAGAAATCTCAATAAGCTTTGACATAAGCTGAGATTTTGAAAACTAGATTAACAACTGATAAGCTACAAACATAATGCATAAAATTCAATCCTATAAGCTAGAGTTTTGGAATAAACAGCTAAGTCCTATTATCTACTGTTTTTGGCCTTTTTGAGGATTTTGTTGAACTTTAAAAAACAAAATGAGAAAACAAGTTTAAAACTAAATTAACCTATATGAAATCTAAACACCTACTGAATTTAAAAGCTAAATTCCTAAAAACACTAGCTTAAATGAAAGATTAAAAAGACAGCAGTACTAACTGATGTTAGTACTGCTGATGCAATTTGACAAGAAGTAAAACACAAATGCAGGTTTCCTTAAGGGAAATCCTGCAGTACACACTCTATTTTAGTGTGTTTAAACACAAAACTCACACAAACCAAACCTTTGAGAGCTTGGATCAATTTATAGTAATCAAAGTAAGGGAGAAATCTCCCCTGGTGCACAACCAAGAAATTTAAGCCAAAAATGATTTTAAAGATAAACTAATGATTCAAAACTTCTCAAAACCTTATCAATATAAATTTAAACTGCACCAAAGAAAAATTCGAAGTCACTTTGATTTTGAGGGTCAAATAGCACTAACCAAACCCTTAAGACTTTGACGAATTTCATGCTTATCAATTTGAAAACTAGTAATCATCTCCTTGATACCAGATATTAAGTAGCTTATAACCATCCTAATTAGCTTATGCAAACAAGTAAACAAAACAGAAACTAAGATCTTAAAGAATTAAACTAATATTTTTGGTTTTTTTAATGATATTATGACAGATTATAAAATTCTAAGTTCTACAACAATTAAGCTAAAAACAGATGAAACATGTCAAGACTATTAGCAAATAAGACCTCAGATAAGCAACTAAGAAGCAAATTTAAGAAAATGTAAGAAAATAGTAAGCTAAATAAATATTAGCTAGAAATTAAAGACAATGAAATTAAATGAAGACTTACAAAGGGCTTCGGCTAAACAGAAGCATAAAATAAGCTCAAATGAGCATCTACAAGCTCTGGCTTATCCTAAGATAAGCCAGTAAAGTCCATGGGAGCTCCTTCCATTGTAAGCTCCCCTTCCATAGCTTATAAGTCTAAAATTTAAAGGTATTTAACTAATTTTTGGATTTAAGTAGATTTAATGATCAATTTAGCTCTATCTTAAGCCTCTGGAGAATTTTGAGAGCTTGTATGAGCTCTATCAACTGCTACATTAAGAATGTGAAGTTATAAGAGTTTATGACTTAAAAATCAGCTTATTAAATCTAGAATTAAGGATTTTATTAAATACTTCAAGATGGAATTACAATTGCTTTGAATAACTGAAATTTCAATATTATTAAAGTGAAATTACATATGAACGGAATATTGGCATAAACTAAAAGTAAATTAATGCAAAAAATAAATGCTAGACTAAAGTAAAAACTAGTGGTAAAAGAAAAAGATGTTCCTCCTGTGTGTAAGGTGAGTGGACTATTTATTGTGCTGTAGAGAACTTTAGTCCTTCCTTGCTACACCGCTCTTCCAATCAACACCGTAATTCCATCAATCATTGTGGGTGAGTTAATTTTTGGCCGTTTGATCAAGCTTGGGTTCACACGGATGCAGCGTGGCAATCCGTTTTTTTGTGATTCTCTTGTGCTTGTTCCGTGAGTAAAGGCCCGAGTCTTATAAAAATACCACTCTTGGTGATGTCTCATGTCTAACGTTGGCATTCCACTTTGTAGGACTCAACAATAAGAGTCTTTGATGAGTTAATTACCTGCCATCGTGTTCTTATACCTTTGGAATTGTACTTATAAGCCCTTATTGGCATTTGCCCTTTATAGATATGACTGAATGGGTAAATTGGTAGGGATGGATGTAACAGGTAAAACGGGTTTTCCCAGCTTATTTTTTAACTGAGAGGGAATAAAAAAGATTTAAACTTTAGGTTTTGGCAAACTTTAGTCCTTCTCTTTGTGAAGTGTAAAAGTATACTCATCCAAGTGTATTACAAACTTGCAAACTTGGCATCTTCGGTCCTGACTCTTTATTAAAAAGGTTATTGGTTTTAGGGTTTTGGGCCGGGTTATGGCTTAATCGGGGCTTGGTACCTTTTGGGCTTTGGATCGGATGTTGTTTTGATAGGTTTAGGGCCATTCACTTCAAAGACCATTTGTGTAATCTTCTAAAATTAAAGGACCTGATGGTTGACCCATCGTTGATGGAGCTTTGTCTTTTGATTTGGCTTCTGGCTCTTGCACGTCTTCATTCTCGTGCTTGGTGTTTGCGTTTTTGAACGGTTTTCTTTGTGATTTCTTGTTCTTATCGTACCTGCATACACAAAACACAAAACAAGCCTATCTTGCCATTTTTAGGTATGTTTTTGGTCATTTTGGGTAATTTTCTTGGTGATTAAGAGATAAGTGTATTTTAAACCTATCAGTAGGCTTCATTCCAGAATCTTCTTTACTATCCTTAGGACCTTGAGAGATTAATGGATCAATTGTGTAGAAAGGTATTAGGATGAATTCTTGTTCAGGTTTGTGTTTTTTCTCAGCTTGACCTGTACAATGTAATTCTCTAGTTCTGCAATACCAGTTGTTTGATTTCGTGCAACCAACTGGGCACATAGTTCATAGTTGTGTCAAAAAAGAATCAACATAAAAAAGCCAGTCTGGTCCATTTCCTGTCCATATGTGTCTTTCAAGAAATATAATGGTTAAGGTCTTCCTTAAAACTATCCCGGTCTCTTGTTAAATACTCTCATGGCCTTGCTAACTACAGAGTACCCAACAAAAAATCCCTCATTAGCTTTTCCATCAAACTTGCCTAGATGATTCACTGGTATTTAAGATTGGTAACAGGACACCCAATAAAGGTTTCATGAAGTCTATCAATGGGCTTCTTCCACGAATAGTTCTTAAGGTGTCTTGTTTATGAGGCTTAATGACTAAGACCAATTTGCACATAGCAGAGCACGTATTAACTGCTTCAGCCCAAAAGGTGAGTGGTATTAGAGTCAATTAAGATAGTTCTTGCAGCCTCTATAGTGTTTATTCCTCTTCTCAGCAATCATTCTGCTGAGTAGTGCTTAGAACACTAAATTCCTCTTAATCCTATTCCTTTACAGAACTGATTCATTACACTATTTTTGAACTCAGTTCCATTGTCACATCTGATAACTTTTACTTTATGGTCTAGTTGATTTTCTATTTCTGTTATGAAGGTCTTTAATATCCCACTAGTTATCCTTAGAAGAAAAAAAAAAACTGGCAAAAATAATACAAGAAAATTCTAAGGTCATCAGTGGAAAACTAGGCAATAGCTTTTTCATTAAACTCTTAACATTTGTAGGAACCAAATAGATCCATATGAAGCATATGTAAGGGTTTGCTGATTAAGGTCACAAGTTTGGTCTTACAGGAGGCTTTGTGTGGCTTTATTTTCCTGCAAGACAACACAAGGAATGGTTATTTCAAGATCTTTGAAGGCAAACCTCTAACAAGATTTCCCCTCACAAGTTTGTTCATGTTTTTAAAGTTTATGTGACCAAGCCTCCTATGCCATAATTTGGATTCATCAATTGTGGCCTTAGCAAAGAGGCAAGTTAAACCTTTTGTGAGAACAACACTCTTTAGGTTAACACTGTAAATGTTATCCTTTCTTGGAACTCTCAGCAAGATTGACTTTCATCAAGTAGCTTAAAGTCAGAAGATAAGACAAGACATTCAGTGTCAAGTAAAAGAAACATTATTCTTTTTGTCCCCCCCACCCCCCCCCCCCCCCCCCCCCTCCCCCCCCCCCCCCCCCCCCCCTTTATCACATATTGTGTGACACGTCTAAACAAGTTATCCTTAGCTCTTACAAAGTAACTTTATCAAAAATCCAATGCTCCTGTTTTGTTTTTACTTTTCCAGACAAAATTAAGAAATTCTACCTATACCATTCTCATAGGAAACAAAACCCCATCTTTAATCTTCATATTCAGTAGATAGCAATTTTGGGTTTCCAGTCATGTGCCTAGAGCAACCACTGTCAATAACTCCTTTTTCCTTGTACTCCTTTTGCTGTGGGTTGCCCTGCACATAAAATAAGAGAATTAGACTCTTTTAGGGATTTAAGCCATTATAGACTTGGATCTGCCTCGTGCATTATAAATGTAAGAATATTTCTTGAAAGTATTTGATGTATACTCCTTTTTGGTTTTCCAAACCCAGGGCATTTGATTTTTTGCTGAGGGCTTATACAGCAGTCACCCTTTTCTCCTATATGTTTTAACTTAATACGCTTCTATTCATAGCAGTGTATTTTTACCTGATATTATAACTTTTTTTTTATGAAATACTGTTTTTGTATTTCGATTACTTGTTAATGGCCTTTTGATTGTAAATATCCTTTTTATAAGCATTTGATATTGGTCTAGGATGATTCACAGTTGGTTTTGAGCCAACAGTATTAACTGTCTGACAACAGTATTAACACTTGCACCAGCAGTATTAATTTTGCCAGACCTGGTTATATGTTGTGGAGCAAACTCATCCGATTAGGGTGAGGGTGAGTCATTCTTTTAGTAAAGTTCTGGTGATTCACCTACTTGAGATTAATTCCATATGGTCTTATAACTTTTTATCACACACTTATGAAGATGCTCAAAAACTACCACAAACAAAACAGCTTTATTAAACATTTTTAAAGTCACTTTCTAGTCTTTGGGACATAAGATTGTTCTAGTTTCTTTGGTTCCCTCTAGGATACTGTTTGTTTTGTTTAGGTGTTTCCCTAGCAGACTTAGCAAATTTTATCTTTTCGTTGATTAGGGTCTAACAGATTTATTTTCACAATAGTATAATTCTACCTCACTATCATCATCAGAATTCCCAATCTTCAATGATCGAGGGGCTAAAGCTCTTCATCTAACAGTTTTTAGGTTCTACTGATCCACCATTATTCTTTTACACAGCAGATCTCAAGATTTTGACTCAATGTCTTAACATTACTAGGTGTAACAATAGTAGTAACATTCATATTCTCACTTTTAACTATTCATCCCATAAATGTTAGATCAGGTTGCAAAGGTATGAAAAATCCCTGTAAAAGGTAGGGAACTGATGATATCCCTTATCGATTTGATTATTATTCTCTTGATTTCTAACATCTCTGATGAATCATAAAGCTATTCTAATGCAGGAGAAGCTGCCAGTAGAAGAAGCTGCATTTATTGAGTCCCAGTTTAAACTTGTCAATGACTTGCTTTCCAGCAAATTATTCAAAGATTTAGATGAATTTTGAAACTTCTTAATGTTAGTTTATACTCATCTCTCTTTTTTCTGCTTTTTCCCATTTTTTTTGTTTTCAACTAAAGCTTATCCTAGTGTTTTTGGTTGACTTCAGTTATTAAACATTTAATGCTTTCTTCAAACACAGTCTCATTTTTTTATAGTGAGCTAGTCTAGCTTCTACTGATTCTAAACTTGCTTTATAAGATACTATATTAAATTAAGACCTTTTGTAATCTGAAGACAAACTATCATATTGTTCATTGAGAGTGAGTTAAGCTTTTACACATAATTTGCACAAGGAATCTACCTCAGATTGAACTGGAGAAACTTGCGGCTGAAGATGTTATGTGCCATCAATGCAAAGTTTTCTAGGTGCTTCCTTAGCTTGGTAGCTTTGCTTGTACCCTCAATGTCATCTTGAGCAACCCAAGGCATTCTTAGTGGAAGTTTCACTATCACGGTTCTTTATTTTTCTCTCTTCTCTGTTTTCCTGTTTTCCTAGAAACTCTACATTCTCTGCAAAGTGAACCATATTCTATGACAATTGTAGCACTCAACTTTAGTTATCAAATCCAAACTCTTACCATTTACATCCAACTTCCTGCCTGTCCTCTGGATGAATCTCCTAGATCTAATTGTCAGCATGGATGTAACCAACCCCTCGGCAAGGAGGCCGAACGAATAATCCATGGTGTCATTCAAAGCATAATAAAGGCATAAAGTCATTAAATGATAAATAGGACAAGGTGAGAAAGCCGGAATCAAAATGGCTTCCCTATTATGAATCAACATGAATAACGTAAAAGAGTTTAAGGACGAAACATGTGTCCAAGCTAGTATAGCACATCAAAATGTCTGCGATATAAAGAAAGGAAGCTAAATAGGTCACTTCCTAAGCACACACTCTCTCATGACCAATTTTCCCTCTAGCATACCTGCGTATAGAAAGATGAAAGTAAAATACAGCTGAGGCATAATGCTCTGTGAAAGGATATTATAACATATGTAATTATTAAGTATGAATCCTGGATAGTAATACAACGTAGCGGAAGATCAAAAGTGTCATGAGGAAACCTGGAGAATGCGTCAGGGAAGAATAGGAAATTAAAACATGTAAAGCATGCATACGAAGTAAAGATGTCATGAATGTCATGGACAGATAAACATAAATAATAAGGAAATGTCCCACTGAGCTCATATAATCCTACATGTCATAATAAATAATGTCTGTTGAATACATGCATATAGTAAGAGGGGCTGCCCTCCAACATGTAATAGAGGTGGTGAAATCTTTATAATAATTTGGGTGGATGGGATCAGTCTGATGTGTTGGGATGTATAGAGCAAACACCAACCAATCACCTATGAACGTGTAAAACATGTAAATAGGATTGCACCCATAACGCCCTGAATCATTATGCCAAACATGAACTTTTACGTAAGTAACATGAAAGGGGTAGCGCGTGAATATCACTCTCAACGCGAAGAAAAGAGTCGTGACACATGTGCCTCATGTGTCACGGTCATGGTACTCCATGACTAGGTGGTTAAGTCATGGAAATCATGGTCATGCAATATATATAGGCTCGGGACAATAGAATAGTCCTGAAATCAACAGGTAAGGGGGTCTGGCAAAAAGACATAAAAATAGGGAAGCATTTGCAGTTCTGGGATGAATCATGGAAAGAAAGAATGTCCTTACGGAAGGACGGAATATCCGTACTCCTTTGTCCAGCAGTAACGGAAAGAGATGGTATAAGAAGATGGGATAAAGCTACTCCTGCTTAATGCGATCTACATGTTGAAGGGGACATATATAAGTACTTGTTCATGATTTAGGTTACTTTCCATTTTTTTCGTAACTTCTATTTTAGTAAACTTTCTATTTTTTAGTAACTTTCTATAATTAAATTGATTCTGTTAGTACGTTTCCATGCTTAACATATTCCATGCATTAGTATGTATCATGATTAGTATTCTTGTTATATTGGGTACTTTCAAAATAGCTGTCTTTAATATAGTAAGTTTCCAAAAATAGACTTTCCTTAATTAACTTTCCATAATTGATAACTTCCTGATTTAATAAGTTTCCATAATTAAACTTCCCAAAAATAGACTTTCTAAAAATAGCAGGTTTCTATATATAGTAAGTTTCCATAAATAGCAGGTTTCTATAATAGCAGGTTTTCTATATCTAGATTGTTTTATAGAATAGCTGGTTTCTATAATTAGCAGGTTTCTATAAATAGCAGGTTTCTATAATTAGCAGGGTTTCTATAAATAGCAGGTTTCTATAAATAGCAGGTTTTTTTTTCTATAAATAGTGAGGTTTACATAAATAATATCAAAATGAATTTTACCCCCAACTTATTTTCTCAGATCATAACAAACACATAATAACATGGCTTAATCAGATCCCCAAGTTTCAGAATTAACCAAAACAAGTTCACTATATACTTTTAATAGCAAATCGGGTAACATTAAATCACTAAACACTAATTGAATTTTCCAAGCACAAAAATAATTATTTCACCCTTATTGGCATATTAATTAAACATCGGTACACAATAGTAAAACCCTAACTACATCATTTTAACCATTTACTTTCCTTTTTCCCCTGATTTTCGCAATTCGGTAAAACACAAATAATCCCAATAATTATTCGAATCATTTCTAAATTTTTCCAACATTTTATCTGAGTTATATGAGATATAAGAAACCCTAGAAAAATATAAAATCTGATGTACAAATTAGTTTTTAAGCGAGTTCTCATTAACCTAAAAATTCGGGTGTGAATATGATTTGATTTTATAGAATCCAAAATAAAATGCTTACATGAACATTTTTCTTATGCATAGATCGAACTTATAGGATGAAAAGTGAGTTGTAAAAATACCTTGGATGATCCTTAGTGATTTTATGAATTTATGAACCCGGTTGCTTATTCGAACCCAAAACCAATACCAAAATCGAACAAAGCCTTATAAAATCTTCCCACTATTTTTCCCACACTCCTTGACCTTCAAATCACCCAAGAAAAATCGTGCAAGCCTTGGAAAAATCTTGTGCCGTCACTTTTGGATTTTTAGGGTTTCGGTGGTTTTTAGTTTTAGAGTTTTACAAATTAAAAATGCTTAAGGAATATAATAAGGTATTTAGGCCGAAATATTGGGCTTTTAAAATGACTAAAATCTGATTTCTAATTTACCAATATTTATTTTGCCATTATCCTAATTTATCTTATTTAATTTTTAATGATTATTATATAAATAGTACTTAATTCGGCATTAATTATATTATAAATAATTATTATTTTTTTTTCTTGTATACATTAAGGTATTTTTATTCTTACATAAATTTTCATAATTGCCATATATTGTATTTTCATAATTTCTATCATTTAAATGGAATTTTATCTAGCTTTTATGAATTTTACTTGCTTAGGGGGTATTTTAGTAATTTTACACTTGTTGGATTTTTAGGGTTTTACAACTCTTCCCCCCTAAAAGAAAAAATTCATCCTCGAATTAGAAACATGATACGACTGAAAAGGAACATACCAGATCATGGAAGAAAATGAGGATAAGAAGTCCGTATAGACTCCTCGGTCTCCCAAGTAGCTTCCCGCTCGGGATGATTCCTCAAAAGGATTTGACCAAAAGGGATCGTCCTTGTTTCCTATGACTTGTTCCCTGACGGTCTTAGAATGCTCAGGCTCTTCGTAATAAGATAAATCCGCACGGATCTGATCGAATGGATATGAAGACAAAGTTGAAGAAGGATGCATTCTTGTAACCTCCTGAGTAATGATACCTGAAACACATTTTGACATAGATAGCTGAGAGGTAAAAACAAACGCCAAGCGTAAAGAAACCTCACCAACGCGATCAAGAATCTCTAAACTGGTCTATGAAACGAGGACTAAGGCTTGGCCCATGATACCAAAACGCCTGACTCCACGTGTAGGTGCTATTTCAAGAAAACATGCTCACCCGGCTAGAACTCTAACGCTCTGCGATGCCTGTCGGCGTACGTTCTGAGGTCTGAGTTCTTAAGCTTTTCCTGCGACGGGCGGACCTTTTCATTAGTCACCTCAATCATCTTCTAGGGCCCAAGAATACGTTCACCGACTGATCCCAACAAATAGGGAGCACGACATTTCCTACCATACACATCTCGAAAGGAGCGCATTTAATGCTCGCATGCACAACTGTTAGTGTAGCAACTCCACTAGACATATATAGTTAATCCCAATTTCATGCCCAAATTTCTAACAGCCATGAACGTAACATATCCCTCTAATAGTTTGAATCGTACGCTCCGATGTTCCGTCGGTCTCAGATTGAAAAGTTGTACTAACCTTGAGCCGGAGTTCCCCAATCTTTCTGTAAACTCTTTCCAGAACGACGAAGTGAACGTGGATCTCTATTCTGATACGATCGCTTGCGAGTACTCGTGTAATTCGAACCAATTTCTTGTTGGATGGAAATTTCTGCCAATTTTCTAAACGGTGGTAATCCTTACGGATAGGAAGAAAATGTGCTGATTTAGTCAAGCGTTATACAACAACCCAGATAGCATAGTGACTTACTCTGTTTGATGTCGTGGTAATACCTCGGTAACATATCCCATGGATATTGTTCGTCCCATTACCAAACAGGAATCTTCTAACGGTTGCAATAGCCCCCTTGAACGTTGGTGTGAATCTTAACTGCGGACATGTTTAATACTTTGAACCAAACGTAGCAATCGCGCTTCATACCACTCCACCAAAAGGGTTGCTGAGATCGTGGTACATCTTCGTCGAAACCTGGATGAATCGAAAATGGAGAGGAACTATGAGCCTAGTCATCAAGGCTCTGATAGTATAGGATCCTTGGTACGCTTATATAGTACCTGCCATAAAATGTCATCGTCATCCAACCGCGAAACTCGGTGGCTGCAATTTCTGAAGAATTGCAGTTTTCACGTCATCCTTCTGAGTGCCTTAATCTGAGAAATTAGGTTAGGCTCAAACCCTCAGACTTAGCCCAGAAACACCTCTGTCACGATACACATAATTTCGATCATCAAAAACGCTCAAGGTCACGAATAATCCCCTTCTACCCACTTTTGATACCAGCTATCTTAACGAATTCTATCAAATGCATCAGCCACAACAGTTGCTTTACCGGATGGCTACTGAATGTTGGCTGTTTTTTTTGTCATAATCCTTCAATAACTCCAACCAACGTACTATGTCTATATTCAATTCTGCTGAGTTGAAAAAATACGTATTTGAGACTCTTATGATCGGTTAAAAAATAATTCACATGATTGCCATAAAGGTAGTGTCTCCAAATTTTGAGAGCGAAGACAACTGCTGCTAATTCCAGATCATGAGTAGGATAGTTCACCTCATAGGCGCTTTAGTGTCGTTTAAGGCCATAGGAAATCACCTTTCCCATTGCTGCATGAGTACCAGCCAAGACCTTCTTAGAAGCATCACTGTAATATGAAATCACCTGAACCAGAGGACGAGTAAGAATTGGCGAGGAAACCAAACCGCTGCTTATGCTCTTCAAAGCTCTTTTCTGCTCTTCGTTCCATACAAACTTCTCACCTTTCGCATATGCTTAGTTTAGGTAAGGCTAATCGTGAGACAGAACCCTCTTTGAATCTAAGCCTTTTGGTATAACCTGCTAATCAAGAAAACTCCGTTACTTCGGTCACAGACGTCGGTCATTGGCCATTTGGTGATTGCTCAAACTTCTCGAATCCTTAGTAATTCCTTCTGCTGAAATAATGTGGACCCAGAGAAATTGCACCTTACCAACCAAAATTGCACTTTGGGAAAAACTTGGCTCTATATTTCTCCTGTCGTAAAATTAGTTAGAACAGTGCTGAGGAAGTCCTCGTGTTCTTCTGTAGACTTCGAGAAGACCAGAATATCATTCATATGAACACGATGAACGAAACTTGTCCCAAGAATTCATGAAAAACTCGGTCATCAAGTCCATAAACTACAGCTGGAGGCATTCAGTTAGACCAAAAGGGCTATAAACCAAGAATTCATATTGACCATAACGTGTGCGAAAAAGCAGTCTTGGAAATGTCCAGCTCTTTTCACTACGAAATGATGGTAACCAGATCGTAAATCCAATCTTGGAAAAAATGTTTGCGCCTGAGCCTGATCAAGAAATCATCGATAGTGGAGGGGATAATGATTAGAATGGTGATCTTGTTTCAATTCTACGCGTAGTCGATACATTTCTCATGCTACCTGTCTTCTTCTGACAAACAGATCGTGCACCCCATGCGATACACTCAGGCGAATAAAACCCGCTCTACAACTCCTGTAATATCCTCAACTTCTTTTTAACTCAACGGTTGCATGCGTAAGGAGCTTTTGAGATAGGCTCAGCTCCGGGAATAAGCTCAATGTTAAACTCAACATCGCGAATAGGAGGTATTCCTGGAAGTTCTTCCGGAAATACGTCCTGAAATTCAGAAACAATCGGTTGATCATGAATAGAAGAAATGTCAGAAGTCGTGTCATGAATGGTAGCCAGAAAACCTTCACAGCCATGCGATAGTAAGGTAGTTTGCTTTTAAGCGGAAATGATGTTCATAGGTTTTTCCGGTAGGAACATGATAAATAAATTCAGGAGCATGAATACGACGAATTTAACACGATGGGAATGACAGTCCAATCTTTAGCACGGTAGAGCTCTGCCTGCTAACCAGTCTATACCCAGAATTATGTCAAATTCACATATATCCAAAGGGAAAGTCTATTTTTTTATGAGATGCAATTAACTGAATGAATCTTGTCATTCAAACTGTAGAGGAAGATCTTATATACATGGTAAATACGTGCGGCGTCTTTAATGGGCGTGGATATACATAATACATGAATCAAGTTAATATATGTGTCATAGTAAAACATGAGGCAAACTTGGTAGAATATATTAGAAATGTGTCGACCGTATCAAATAAAACAAACACTGCACGTACGAAGAATATAAATTAATGCACAGTGATGGTACCTGAAGTATTGGCGCCTGGATCTGAGTAAGTGCAAAGGACATGGCCTGATGCGTCTGGCTTCTTGTCAGCATGACTCCAGACGACTGGCACAATTTCTTCTTGCAGTCCCGAATGTTAAGATGGCGAGCCTTGGCCGCCATTTGAAACAAAGTACCAGCAGCCACGACGACATCTCCTGGGTGTCTAGTCCCATGTGTTACATACAGGGTGAGTATAACCCTCAGAGGGTACCTGGAATGCTGGGAACCTGATTCAAAGGATAGATCATGGACATGAACTTGATGACATATAGAGATAAACTTGTAGTTTCAAATGATTTACCGAGTTGGGTAGATCGTTGGATTGCGACCTATATCCTTTGGTCGCGTCAGAGAGCACCTGAATCCTGTTACCATGTTCGTGATGTTAGATTCATATCATATAGCAGATAAAGACGATAACGATTTTATATTTGACTGTTGTTGTCAGTGAGTTGTTGTTGTTATTGTTGTTAACGGGTAGTCTACCACCCCCGCCACCGACTGTCAGACCCTTGACGGTCATTTTTCTGATCATGACCCCGGTAACTATTCTGCTGAGTGGCCGACTGATATCGGTCTCCACTCCTTATGCTAGTGAATGAGATTGAACGTACATTTTAATAAGCGATTATAAGAGGTGAGGTAAAACATAAAACAAGGTCGTAAAGATTTGATTACTGAAGGTTTACCTCTTGTCTGAACGTTCGGACCTATCATAGTCATCCCTGTCACGAAGGATTTCTAAGTTGCGTGCAGCATCCGCAACCTGAGCAACATCCGTAAATGTTATACACCATGACATGAGTCAAGGATTACTTTTAAAGACCCAAACGAAAGTTCTTAGCCTGCTCTTATGAACTTAGTACAGTTAGCCTGTTAAGAAAACCAGCTAGCGGAGGAACGGCATGTACTCGAGTGCTATTTTCACTCGCCTGTGGCTGGATGGGCATGGTACTCTTCTTCAAGCGCTCTTGTTGGCTCGAGGGAAAAAAGAAGAAAGAAAGCTCTTTGAAAGACTGCCCAAGTCAACAGTAAGTCCCACGCATCTCCTACTTTGGCTGCTTATAGGCCTTCCACAAAGCCAACGCGTACCCTTTCGACTTATCCACAGCAAATCTGGTCTTAAAAGCTATCATTAACAATCCATCACGTCGAAGTCTTCTCCATATGGGAGATCCCATTCTTCAGCATCACAGGGGCTACTTGCCTTCTCGAACGAACGGGTGTTTGATGCTTTTTGAAGCGCTCAAGCCAGTATGAATAGTGACTGGTGGAGGATTTTACCCGAAGCTACTCGCACCGTTGCGGGTTCTCTTCGCGATACCTGCTCGACGATCTGTGGGAGCATAGGTATCCACGGCTGCATGAACTGGCAATGCCTTAGCAGCGAGTTCGCATCGGTACGACGGGTTCACCATCTGACATTGCAAAAAGGGTTGAATGATTAAGCGGTTAAAGGTCAAACGCGACAGTAGATAAACGTCGATTTACTGAAGGACACTATGTCTACCCCTCAATCCTACAGGTCAATTTTTAGAGCTTTCAGGTCAAAACCTTTAGCTCTGATAACTTAATTTGTAACAACCACATCGGAAAGGAGGCAGAACGTCCATAATAATGGTTGTCATATCAAAGCAGAATAAAAGGCATAAAGTCATAATTGAGTAAATAGGCAAGGTGGAAAGCCGTGAAATCAAAACATCGGCCTCCCAATTATGAGATCAACATGAATAACGTAAAAGAAGTCTAAAGGACGAAACATGTGTCCAAGATAGTATAGCACATCAAAATGTCTGCGATATAAAGAAAGGAAGCTAAATAGGTCACTTCCTAAGCACACACTCTCTCATGCCCAATCTCCTGCTAGATACCTGCCGTATAAGAAAGAGAAGAAAAAAAATACGGCTGAGCATAACGCTCAGTGAACGGATATAATAACAATGTAATTAATAAGTATGAATCCTGGATAGTAAATACAAAGTAGCGGAAAGATCAAAAGTATCATGAGGAAACCTGGAGAATGCGTC
>BQNB010070590.1:0-5000 GCA_026074375.1 Tanacetum coccineum
TGTTTTCGTCGAAGAGAAATAATTTTTCATCGAAGAGAAAGAATGTTTTCGTCAAAGAGAAAAGAATGTTTTCGTCAAAGAGAAAAGAAGAGCTTTTTAACTTATGTAGTTAAAAGGCTTGAATATGGATTTTCGGATATGACCTTTAACGTTTGCGATCGCAAGTTAAAGATACTTGAATATTTCGGATGAAATATTTAAGTTGTCAAACCTACTAGGAGGAGTGTTAGATTTGTATCTTATCTTTCTTTGACAAAAGAGTGGATTATTCGGAAGAAAGCGAGATGAAGATTAAGGGAATGTGTGAATGAAGACTCTAGGAGATATAAGACCATTTTACGACTCTCTTTGACTTTTTAGATTTGTGACACGGACGTAAAGAAAAATATTCTAGTATGAGAAACTATATATACCTAGATGCATAAGACATATAGATATAGGCATGCAAGTTTATCTAAGCATGCATCAACACAATAATCAACAAGATTAATGTGTAAGACTATATGACATTTAAACGTTAATTGTCATACATTCAGCTAATATAGTGTAGGTGCACAATTAACACGTAAGTCATGTAAAATGACGCATACAAAACATGATGATTTTAAATGTAATCGTCATGTAAAACATGTTAGCATTTAGCATTTAAGAGCATGTGTCAATTAGATAAACTAAGAGATATTTTATCTAAATTGCTAGAAAAAGACAAGAGCCTTTACAATAGACATGTATTCAATAGCTAAGCAAATAAACATTGAGCATCAAGATAATCATGAAGGCATATAATTATTAGATGCTAAATATGGCCCAAGCCCGGTTTGTGGGCTTAGGGTCCGTTAAGGTTTCATGTAATCTCCTATATATTGTAATCAATAATAAATCATAGCCTACGGGGAATTATGTAGTCTAACATGGTATCAGAGCAGGTATAATCTTGAGACCTAATCGTTTCAATTCTATACGCCCCGTCAAACCTATCTATCTTCTGTCTCAAAACCCTATTAGACTACATAATTCCCCATAGGCTATGATTTATTATTGATTACAATATATAGGAGATTACGTGAAACCCTAACGGACCCTAAGCCCACAAACCGGGCTTGGGCCATATTTAGCATCTAATAAACCCTAGCCACCAAAAAAATCCTTTTCTCTTCACTTCATGTACCATAATCCGCTGCTATGTATTTTCCTAGCCAACAATTATTGACTTTCTTTGTAAGAAGTATCAATTGTTTACAAGAAGTATCAAGCAACTTTGGGACTACATGAAAAAGTTTAAAGAACAGATTCAAAAAAAAAGAAAAAAAATAGTATGGAGATCTAATTAGTCATCGCTTCAAGAAGGCTGGAAATTTGTATGGAGATCTATTTTGGTTGATGATATCGCTATTAACAAAGTCTGCACCCCATCTCTTTGGAAGTTTTTGTCTCGTCAGGGGGTTGGATCCCTTTACTTTAAAATGTCATGTCTTTAATGGAAAGAAACCAATTAAGGTTATTACCTTATATAAAATCTTGTGTTTGTTTCTTTGTAGAATTAATGATGAATTACTTAAGTTTAGTTACTCTATGTTAGACTTTTAGCAAGAGATGTACCAGAGGAAGGTTGTTTAAAATCTATGCCATAGGGCGGGATCATACCTAAACCGAAGATGAATTTGGATGAAGGATCCATCGATCGTGTAGAAAGTGCACAAATTTGGGGCACAAGGATCATTTTTTTTAATATTTGGGAGATGGTGTTGAAATTTCGGTTATTAGGAGTTGAAGCTTTTATATGTTTTAAGGGTTTTAGTTTGAGTTTTCGTGAAATGCATCCAAGACTTGCTTATCAAGTTGGAGTACTTATAAGTTTCTCGATTAAAATTCATAAGTCGTCAATCCTACTTAAAGCGTGTTAAGTTTAGCTTGGTATATTTGACCTTAGCGAATAAACACATTTGAACATCTTTTAGATCAATTGGGGAAACATACTTCATTTGCACAAGTGTGAATTGTAATTTGATGACTAATCTTGTTGTCTTGCAATCGACTTTGTGATTTCATGTAATAAATGAGGATGGTTAAACATGTAGACACGGAAAAATATCTATGGTCATTTGATTGAATATTTCCGTTGACCTATATATAATCCTAATCTCGGATTTCATGTTCATTTTCCAAATTTGTAATTAGATTGATTGTGAGATTGATATATCATTTGAATAATATTCATATTCTTCATATTTGAAATCATTTTACGATCACTTATTGAAAGAAAGCACGATATTGGTCTTGAGGAATATGTTCAAATATTATTAGTCTAACCTGAGATGGTTAAAGGGTTTTATTGGTTGAGGAAGAATATATTATACTTATTTGGTTTAAGTAAGAGAAAGGTTTTGATGAAAGAGAGAATTTAAGTTTTGAGTTGTGCTTTTGAATTGTTTGAGCTTAAGTTTAATATGTTGTGCCTTTGCTCTTGTTTGGAATTTGCGGAGAGATGATGATCTTTACCAATTGCATTGCAAGGTTACAGTACTTGATATTTTGGGACAAGTCAGTCTAGTCGTCAATCCTACTTCAGTATGTTGGATTTTTTTTTAGGGGGGGGGGTGGGTTGGGGGGGTGGGTTGGGGGGTTGGGGGGGTGGTGGGGCGGGGGGGGTGGGGGGGGGGCGGGGGAGTGGGTGGGGGGGGGGTTGGGGGGGGGGGTGTGTGGGGGGGTGCGCGGGGGGGGGGGGGGGGGGTTGGTGTGTGGGGTGGGTGGGGGGGGGTGGGGGGGGGTGGGTTTGGGTGGGGGGAGTGTGGGGGTGGGTTGGGGGGGGGGGGGGGGGGGGGCGGGGTGGGGGGGGGGGGGCTGGGGGGGGTGGGTTGGGGGGGGGGGGGTTGGGGGTGGGGGGGGGTGGGGGGTGGTGGGGGTTGTGGGGGTGGGGGGGTGTGGTGGTGGGGGGGTTGGGGTGGGGGGTTGGTGGGGGGGAGGGGGTGGGGTGGGGGGGTGGGGGGGGGGGGGGGGTGGACGGTGGGGGGGGGGGTGGGGGGGGGGGTGGTGGGGGGGGGGGGGGGTGGTGGGGTGGGGGGGGGTGGGGGTGGTTGGGTGGGGGGGGGGGGGTGGTGGGGGGTGGGGGGGGGGTGGGGGTGGGGGGGGTGTGGGTGGGGGCGGGGTGTGGGTGTGGGGGTGCGTGGGGGGGGGCGGGGGGGGTGGGGACGGGTTGGTGGGGGGGGGGTGGTGAGGGTGGGGGGGGTGGGGGGGTTTGGTGGGGGGGGGGGGGGGGGGGGGGGGGGGGTTGGTTGGTGGGGGGGGGGGTGGGGGGGTGGTGGGTTGGGTGGGGGGGGGGGGGGGGGGGGGGGGGGGGGGGGTGGGTGGGGGGGGGGGTGTTGGTGGGGGGGGGTGGGGTGGTTGGGGGGGGGGTTGGGGGGGGGGGGGGTGGTGAGGGGGGGGTGGGGTGCGGGGGGGGTGGGGGGGGGGGGAGGGTTTGGGTGGTGGCGGGGGGGGAGTGGGGGGGGGTGGGGGTGGGGGGGTGGTGGTGTGGGGGGGGTGGTGGGGGTTGTGGGTGGGGGGGGGGGGGGGGGTGGGTGGGGGGGGGGTGGGGGGGGGCGGGTGGTGGGTGGGTGGGTGGGGGGGTGGGGGGGGTGGGGGTTGGGTGGGGGGGGGGGGTTGGGTGGGTGGATGTGGGGGGGTGGGGTGGGGGTGTGGGGGGGTGGGGGTGGGGTGGGGGTTGGGGGGTGGGGGGGGGGGGGGGGGAGTGGGGGTGTGGGTGGTGAGTGGGGGTGGTGGTGGGGGTGGGGGGGGTGGTGGGGGGTGGTTGGGGTTGGGGGTGGGGTGGTGGGGGGGGGGGGGGTGGGGGGGGGTGCGGGGGGGGTGGGGGGGGGGGGGGGGGGGGGGGGTGGGGGGGGGGGGGTTGGGGTGGAGGTGGGGTGGGGTGGGTGTTGGGGGTTGGGGGGGTTGGGGGGGGGGGTAGGGGCGGGGGTGGGTGGCTGGTGCGGGGGGGGGGTGTGGGGGTTGGGTGGGTGGGGGGGGGCGGGGGTGGGGTGGGGGGGGGGGTGTGGGTGGTGTTGGGGTGTGGTCGTGGGGGGGGTTTGGGTGTGGGGGGGTGGGGGGGGGGTGTGGGAGGTGGTTGGGGTGGGAGGTGGGGAGGGGGGGTGATGGGTGTGTTGGTGGGGGGGTGGGGGGGGTTGTGTGGGTGGTGTGGGGTGGGGGAGAGGGGTTGGGGTGGATGGTGGGTGGGGGTGGGCTGTGTGTGGGTTGGGTGTTTGGGGGGGTGGGGGGGGGGTGGGGGGGGGGGGGGGGGTAGTGGTGGGGGGGGGGGGGTGGGGGGGGGTGGGTGTGAGTGGGGGGGGGTGGGGGGGGGGGGTTGGGGGGGGGGTGTGGGTGGGTTGGGGCTTGGTGGGGGGGCTGGGTGGGGGGGGGGGGGGGTGGGTGGGGTGGGTGGGGGGGTGGGGGGGGGGGGGGGGGGGGGTGGTGGTGGGGTGGGTGGGGGGGGGTTGGTGGGGTGGGGGGGGGTGGGGGGGTGGGGGGTGGTGGGTCGGGGGTTGGGGGGGGGGGTGGGGTGGGGTGTGGTGGGGGGGTGGGGGTTGTGGTGGGGGGGGGGGGTTGGGGTGGGGGGGGGGTGGGGGTGGGGGGGGGGGTAGGGGGGGGGGGGGGGTGGGGGGGTGGGGGTAGTGAGTGGTGGTGGGGAGGGTGGGGTGTGGGGGTGGTGGTGGTGTGAGTGGGGGCGTGGGTGAGGTGGGTGGTGGGGGTGTGGGGTGGGGGGGTTGGTGGTTGGGGTGGGGGGGGGGGCTGGGGGGGGGTGGGGGGGGGGGGGGGGGGGGGGGGGGGGGGTGTGGGGGTGGTTGGGGGGTGGGGGGGGGGTGGGGGGGGGGCGTTTGTGGGGGGGGTGGCGGGGTCGTGGGGTTGGGGTGTTGGGGGCGGGTGGGTGGTGGGGTGGGGGGTGGGGGGGTTGGTGGGTGAGGGGGAGTTGGGGGGGGGGGTGGGGGTTGGGGGGGAGGGTGGTTGTGTGTGAGGGGGGTGGGGGGGGG
>BQNB010070590.1:10000-33073 GCA_026074375.1 Tanacetum coccineum
AAAAACAAATACCACAATAACAAAACCACACCCAACCAAACAAACAAAACCAAACAAAAAAAAATGAACTACAAAATAACTCTCCAATTAACTTACACAATCTCACAATTCAAAATAAAAAACATAAAAACATCATCTACTACACCCACAAACCACAACACACAACCACACACAAAAAAATAACATAAACATCCACAGATACACAAATTACTCATCTCTAAACAACTTCACACACAACAACTACAAATTATATAACTCTCTCTATACACAAAAAACCCCACAATATATCAAACATACTCCACAATAAATGATAAAATCTAATACAAAATAACACTCACACTCTCAAAAAAACACCCCAAAAAAAAAAACAAAAAACAAAAAAACAACATAAAATATACTCTCAAAAAACACAAAAACACATTAACATATCAAAAACCATCACAACACATCACCTCACCAACACCCAAAAACACTAACACTCAATTCTACTCAAACTAACAAACTATAATAACAACATCTCAATTCATATGATAAAATTGTAGAGGATATACAAAAACAACATTGAAAATACATCCGTATTGGGAGATCTTAATAGTGAGACAAAATAATCTTAATGCAACGGTGAGAAAAGAAAAATATAAACAAAGAATTAAAGATTAATATAAATGAATATTCAAACCCCCACAACTAAACACTACAAATCTATATCAAATATACAAACCAAAATACACAAAAACACAACCCATAAACAAAAAAAAACAATATATCCTATTCACAACCATCATAACTCATAAAATATACTATATAAAACAATTCATATACAAATAAACAACTCTATAACACACAAAAAAACCAAACCACACTCCACACAACAACCACATCCATCATTCCCCCCCACCCACCCCAACACACAACCCCCCACACCCCACCAACCCCACCCCCCCCCCCCAACCCCCCCCCTCTCTCTCTACACACTCAATATTTAAAAAACAAAAAAAAAAAATAACCACAAACAAACACAATTACTAAAAACAAATACCAAAACTCTCTCAACTCTCACTTAACCTCTCTCACATATTTCTCAAAAAACCTCATACCTCTAATATATCTAAAATATTACACAGTATAGACCCAAAACACTACTCTACACTCACATACACTTTCCACTCCATACTCCTACACCATATCCACAACTATACATCCACACCATAACCCACAAAACACACTTAAGCTCACAGATCATCATATATATCCCCCCACACTACCACACACCACAGACCAAACAACCCAACAAAAAAACTCCCTCCACCACACCCACACCCAAAACATCAACACTAATAAAACACCCCACAACAACAATCAACCAACAAAACACCACCCAGCACATATGTGAGATGCAAGTAGTCTAGATTGACTAAGAAGAAACCTAATTTCTATTTGCTTAGTGTGCACTCCTAATGAAATAGTCTATCGATGTAGACTATCATTAGGCATATTTAGGAAGATGCATTTAATCAAATTAGAGAATGAATATGAGACTATCACTAGTGGTGCTCAATTCAGGCTAAACACAACCATTTTTACGGGTTATACCACGAATCCAACTTCACTCTTGGAAGCAATTCAACCGTTACGTCAAATTAAATTTCTAGTGCAATAGATTCTTCAATAGTTATTCTCATGTTAGACAAAATAGAATTCCTATATTTTCCTAATGAAGTGTAGCAAAGATAAAATTTGTATTATCTTATCATAAATGGCCTAACATGACTCAACTAACATGCTTTAATTCTGGTTCGCATAATCCTAATTAAAATGTGTGGAATTCTAAGGTTAAATGATAGAGCAAACAAGTTGTTGTAGGTTTAAGAGAGAATGAGTCATCTAGAACATAGGAGTATGCTTAAGAGTGACAATGTGTAATGCTCTAAAATGAGAGTGTTCAAAGAATCCATCTTTGCATGTCTTTTATGAAAGAAATCCAATTAAGGTTATTTACCTCAATAGATCTTGTGAATGTTTCTTTGTATAATTATGATGATGATTTACTAAAGGTTAGTTACATGTATGTTGAACCTTTAAGCAAGGGATTTATAAGAGGAAGATGTTTTAAAATCTAATGCAATAGGGCGAATTTACCTAAACCGAAGATGAATCTAAAAAGAAGGATCCATCGATCCGTGGACGTGCCAAATTTAGGCAAGGATCATTTTCCCACTATTTGGGAGATGGTGTTGAAATTAGGTTATTAAGAGAAGCTTATATAAATTATAAGGGTTCTTGGTTTGAGTTTTCGGAAATAACATCCAAGACTTGCTTATCAAGTTGGAGTACTTATGAGTTTCTCGATGGAAATTCATAAGTCGTCAATCCTACTTAGAGTGTGTTAAGCTTAGCATGTATAATTTGACCATAGCTAGTAACACAACATTTGAACACTTTAGACTCAATGAAACATCTTCACTGCAAGTGTGAATTGCAATTCGATGACTAATCTTGTTGTCTTGCAATCGACTTTGTGATTTCATGTAATAACCTAGGATGGTTAACATGTAGACACGGAATAATATCTATGGTCATTTGATTGATATTTTCGTGATCTAGATAAATCCTAGTCACGATTTCATGTTGTATTCTAATTTTGTAATTAGATTGAATGATGAGATTGATTATCGTTTGAATAATAATCATCTTCATATTCAAAATCCTCTTACGATTACTTATTGAAAGAAGGCACAAAAATGGTTTGTGGAATATGTTCAATTATTCCTAGCCCTAACCTTAGATGGTTAAAGGGTTCTTATATGGTGAATAAGAAATAGTATGCTTATTTGGTAAAGTAAGAGAAAGTTTTGATGATAAGAGAATTTGAGCATTGAGTTGTGCTTTTGAATTGTTTGAGCAAAGTTACATATGTTGCGTATTTGCTCATGTTTGGATTTTCGGAAACAACGACTTTACCAATTGCATTGCAAGGTAAATTACTTGAGTATTTTGGATGAAACATTCAAGTCGTCGATCCTACTTCATTGTGTATTTTATGCATATTTTTGCCAAATATTTGGAACACAACTATTGGACAAGTAGACTCAATATGACATCATCTACACAAGTGTGAGTTATGATCCGATGCATATTCTTATCGTCTTGGAAAGGGATGTCGTTATTTTCATATCAATCGAGTGTGATTGAGTATGTAGGTTTAAGATAATATCTCTTGTTATATTTTGATATAATCTTAAAGCTAGACAAATAAGAATCCGATTTCTTGTCTATACTCGAAAACTTGTCAATTAGATTCGATAATAACATCAATCATAGTTTGAATAATGAGTTGATATATATTCGAAATCTTTCTTGACCCTCACGAACACTCTTTTAAAAGAAGACAAATAAAGATTTTCATAGTGTGTTCCACTAATCCTAAGACTAGTTGTAAGTGTGAGGTTGATGAATAATGACAAGTTAATTTCTTACTTCAAGATTGTCATATATTTTGCGTGTGCGAAAAACTATTTGTTGTTATGCATAGTATGCATAGTTTTTGACATTTTATTAGTATATGAATGATTTTTCTAACCATTTTAATACAACACACATCTTTTGTAAAACACTATATGTTTATAAAAAGAATATAATTATGTGTGTGTGTTAGAACAATGCAAGCACAAGCAAAGTTTAAAAATACATTTTCTTTTACTTAATTACCAATGTATTAATACAATCTTTTATTTTGTTTAACCAACCCAAGGTCAAACACCGCAAGATGATGAAAAGATTTAGACTTCTTGTTGGAAGAGAGTTGATGTGTTGGAAATATTTTAGTGACGGGTTTTAATATATGATCTTAGGACATTATTTTTCCACACACTTGAGAAACTATTAATCTCTCATTCCTAAGTAGGATACTACACTTAAAATGACCTACAAGATGTTTATGTAACACTTGTAAATATAGTGATCTATGCCTATATGCAATGCACAAACAATTTTGCAACTTAACGCAAGAAATCTAGCGTAATTTTCTATTAGGCAAATCCGAAAATAGTAACAAACAAATATCTACATGGCACATGTGTTTAGATAATATAATTAGCTCAATTTACAAAAGTAATAATTACTTATAATATCTATTAACCAGTTGACCACAAAAGTAAAATACACACTAATCCATCTATCATACACATAAGGATATTCGTTGTTGTTTGTGTATTAGATATAACATGTTACTTAGACATGATTGATTTGAAAATAACATTAGATTCCTCCCTATTTAAAATTAATCAAGATCAATTATTTTAAAAGACAAATACACTATTTTTTCAAAGATATATCAATTAGAAAGTCCGACTCAAAGAAAATTATTTTGAGTACAATACAAGTTTTACGTTAAAACGAAACTCAAAGTTTTGACCACTGTGTAGTATTTTTCATTTCTGGCTTATTTAAGTTTAGAATGAATACTTGGAAGTATTTTTAAATGAAAGTAGACTTAATTTTCTTTGAAATGGCGGGTGGGCACACATTTAACGGACTGTACGGTAATTTAGATGATTTTTCGAAGTTGCCAAATTCTGCTAAATCCAGACAAACGCCCCCATAACGGTGACGGCCCCAGATATAAATTTGGGCGCGCCCTAAGATTATGGGACCGACACCAGAGATCCAAAAACACGTTATTAGTATAAAATCATTAGGTGACTTAATGTAGGGACGTAGAACTTCAAAAAGTTGTTTCAGCACATGAAATACGTGTTTTAGACATTATTTCTACTCTTACAACTTAGACAAACATAAGTTAACACTTCCAAGTTCTTTTGAGAAAAATTTTCTTTCAGCTATTAATACTAAGTTATTAATAACAAAAACTAGTAACGAAATCAAACAACAAACAACTTTTCCATATTTTAATCCCCAATCCATGGTAATTGATACATGGATCGTACTCTATTTAAAAACTATTTGTTTTGAAAAACTAGAGCGACCTTGCTCCGATACCAATGGGGAAACCTCATAGGAGGGTGAGTAACACTCCTTTAAAAAAATTAAGATCCAAAGATTATATCAGCTCTCTGTCGGCGGTCCTATAAATATGATGGGGGCCGCCTAGTACAATCAGGGGCTGCCCTATTTAAAGGGATTACCTCCGAAGAGGATTCGGACTAGATTAATTGTATCAAAATCACCATCACGTTTGACGCAATATGAGAAAGTGACGATAATCATTTACAATACTAGCGCATACTCTACCGAATATATCCACTCCTCACAGATGTTTACTACAAAGAGCTAACACAACCATACTAACAAGAACATACACAACAATTCAACAATCATAAGCACATCCAGTGTAAAAGTAAAAGCGGTAAATGTAAAGACATAAGTCAAGAGTAAAAGGTAAAAAGAAAATGCAATCCGACATGAATTAATTATAGTGTTCGTTCCATGAAGCTCCTTTTGCCCTACTTCACACATCGAGTATCCAACTCGAGAGTTACTTCACTAATCAACAAGCTCCCTTTCGGCGGAGAAAACCTTATACCAATGCTTACATTATTTTTCGACACTAAGCTAGATGTCGAGTCCTTCTTCGGGTACAACCAAACCCGTTATGTTTTATGGCCCAACATAACAAACCTTGTGTTTTATGGCCTAAACACATAAACCGCGTTGCTTACATTATTTTTCGACACTAAGCTAGATGTCGAGTCCTAATCTTAGCTAGAACCAATCTACCACATCACCAATGTATTTTAAGGCCTAAAATACTAACCAACCCACAATCAACCCATCCAAATATATACATCATTTGGATCTACACACTACTAAAGATTAGAAGACATGGACTCGATCTATATGTAACAAATGTTACAAATGAACTAACTAGACTACATAACTTCGGATCTTGAAGATGACCGAAGTTCTTCTCTTGCACTTGAGGAAAGGAGGAAATGATAGAAGATTTGATCACATTTAAACAAGATTAACCAAGTTGAATGATTACAGATTTAGAGAGATTTAGTGAGATCTAGAGAGAGAAAGAATAGAAAGAAAATCGTGCAAAAGGGTTATGAAAATAGTTGGAGGTGACCCACTATTTATAGGAGCTGAAAAATAGCCTGGCAGGAGACGGCGGTCCCAGATATATTAGGGGGCCGCCGAGGGGACCGCCGTATTTAAGGGGGCCGCCCCGACAGACGCTCCTATTTTTGTCTTTTTGTGGTGACAAACTTGTCTGGTAAAAGTGTAACATGTTTTGGGGGGAAAAGAACCAGATTTTGAATTTTGAAATAATTACCACATAAAACATTTCTTTATAATTCAAAAATAATTTGTCTAATTAAGTTTTGAAAAAATTATTTTGTTACATTTATAAAAATGTAAAGTTTAAGACAAAAACTTATTTCTTTATCATCCTACAAGTTTAATGCTTGTTTGTACATACCTTATGTGATTTACGTCGGGTGTAAACTAATGTCCATCTTGATTGAGACGCTAAATGGTTTGATGCATTAGCATGTGATGATTTGTGATTACGAGTAACTTGCACACTTTACGTTACGTATTACAAGTCTAATGTTTGTCATTACCAAAAAAAGAGATCGTATAGATTAAATATCGTAATATTTGCACTAACACACATCTCAACCTCAAGCTTCTTAATCTCGCCCCTTGGGCAGTACTTGTTGGTCATAATCTTTTTTGGAGTTTTTCATGTCATTGCATATGCAACATCATGAGTGACAGTCTTAACATGAGAGTTTCACCATGTCAAGGCAATTCCTTACAAAGTACAAGTTGCAAACTTGATTTGACATGCGACTATACAGTTGCTGATATGGAATATAGTTTCCATCTTTTCAAAATATTTTTTTATAATTCAAAAATTATTTGTCTAATTAAGTTTTGAAAAAATTATTTTGTTACATTTATAAAAATGTAAAGTTTAAGACAAAAACTTATTTCTTTATCATCCTACAAGTTTAATGCTTGTTTGTACATACCTTATGTGATTTACGTCGGTTGTAAACTAATGTCCATCTTGATGCATGCTTGAGACGTCTAGAGATGTTGATGCATGTATGCATTGATGATTTGTGATTACGAGTAACTTGCACACTTTACGTTACGTATTACAAGTCTAATGTTTGTCATTACCAAAAAAAGAGATCGTATAGATTAAATATCGTAATATTTGCACTACACACATCTCAATCTCAAGCTTCTTAATCTCGCCCCTTGGGCAGTACTTGTCGGTCATCATCTTTTTTAGAGTTTTCCATGTCATTGCATATGCAACATCATGAGTGACAGTCTTAACATGAGAGTTTCACCATGTCAAGGCAATTCCCTACAGAGTACAAGTTGCAAACTTGATTTGACATGCGACTATACAGTTGCTGATATGGAATACAGTTTCCATCTTTTCAAACCACTGCATAAGACCCATAACTCCTTCAGTACCCTTAAAGCTCAGGGGTTGACATTTGAGGAAGTCGTTGTAGGTACACTCTCGAGCAGCTCGTTCTGTCCTTCTAGTACCCGTTCCTGAATCATGGCTATCTTCACCATTTCTGCTTCTGGTTGCATCACGTTTTGCCACCACGTCAGCAACTCCTTGGGCAATTAGTGCCTTAAGTTGATCCTCGGTTATAGGGGTAGTGGTGGTGGTTGTTGTGGCTGGTGGTGATGTTGTGGTTCTTTTCTTTGGTGTCATTATCTTCAAAATCAGAGGAGTAATAAAATTAGTCTAGTTCTAAAATTCGTGCTTCAAAGGTGAAATGTTGTGAGATAATATGTTAAAGTTGTATAAGAGTTTTTGGACCATCATGTTATTTGTAATGTCTTGAGAAATGTTCTAGTATTTATATAGATAACTCCTATATAAACAAGTGTAAAATATACTTAGGAGAAGGTAAGTATATATATCTATATAGAGTAGGGATCCAGTGAGAAGTGAATTAAAATAAGAAGTGATGAGAAGTGACTAAAACCACACACTTGAGATGGAACGACTTGCATTATATGCATTTCTATTTATTTAGATGCACCATTTTGAGTTTCGAACGTTAATTTGATGTGTAGATTGTGCAAATTGATTTTCATAATTTTGGCACATGTATAGGAACAAAAAACAAGAGAAAAAAATGAAAAGCATCTAATATATGTATATGCATCTAATTAAAAGCTAGAAAACACATTATGATGCGTTATAATGCATCTAAGATTATAGAGATGCATCTAATTTAAGTCGGTGCATCTCGGATATGTGGTTATAGTTACTTCTTATCCTTCTTATTTGATCCTAGCTCTCTCTCTCTCTCTATATATATATATATATATATATATATATAAATCATGAGTAGTAATATACGTAATGTAATATAAACACGTATATTAATCATGTAAGCATATAGTATGACCAACTAATGCAAACAATTAGTGTATGTATGTCCCGTGTAAAACTTTTGTATGATGCAATGTCTGAAAACGGTTATAGTCCAGGTAAAAACATTTGACCTGGTTCTCTATAACCTTGGCTCTAGATACCAATCTGTAACACCCCCAAAATAGGTCGCAGCGGAAGTATGTCCGAGAGCGTTACTTCATAATACAACAACACAAGATATAAGAGAACGACCTCTAAATAAGTTGTTTGAAAAGTAATCTCGTTGATTTTTTTAAATTTGATATAACATTTGTCCCATAATTGCATCACAATGAAAAGCTTGAAAGTACACAACAAGATTTAATCATTTGAGTGTAAGTACAAATCCATGAATGAAATCTTGTAACGTATAGACTCCAATGCACATCATGTATGTCAAGCATCTAATTCACCTGGAAAAAACATGCTTAAAAGTGTCAACATAAAGTTAGTGAGTTCATAGGTTTTTGTAAATGTAAATATTGGATGAAAGATTTGTAAAGAGTATATGACCATTTCAATCGTTATAATAGTCACAAAAAATGTATGCATGAATATTGAAATCAAAGATTTGTATGACTATTGTATCCTATACGATAGTCACAAAAAGTTGAGTATAGTTGGAACAAAGCGTTTGTAAAGTATGCATGACCATTGTATCTATTACAATAGTCACCATATGTGATTACGATTGCACCTCTAAGTTCATGAAACTGCGACGTAGACTTATATGTATGCCACTTTATTTAAGGCACAGTAAGAGTTCATGAGTATGTAGTTGTTGGCCCTATAAACACCAATTCAGTCGTGCTCTAACATGGTATAACGTTCGTTTCTAGTGATAGCCAATCATCCGAACGGGGATTGTCAATCCCGAATAGATCTATTTTATAACATTCGCGCTTACCCTCCAAGTAATTAACAGTTCAAGCAACTTAAGCTAATCCGTAATCATTTGAATGAAAGTGATTGTTGCGTCCATAAGTGAATTCAAGTATTGTACCCCATACAACA
Organism: Tanacetum coccineum; assembly: GCA_026074375.1. Taxonomy (NCBI): domain Eukaryota; kingdom Viridiplantae; phylum Streptophyta; class Magnoliopsida; order Asterales; family Asteraceae; genus Tanacetum; species Tanacetum coccineum. Next base: position 19,443 of record BQNB010070590.1, read on the forward strand.
TGAAAATGAGAGTGTAACCAAGTTGCGAAATTAATTATGTAGATAAGTATGTAAAAGAGATTTTAAATGAACATGTAAACAAGTTGTAACGAACATGTATTCTCCCCTGAGATTTGTAAAGTAAAGGTAAAACAAGTGAAAGAGGGGTTATAAACTCACCTTGAGTGAATGAATCAACAATGTATATTAGATGCGTAAAAAATGACACGTAAGTGTCCGAATGCAACCTAATTAATTATAGGTCGTATGAGTACTAAGTACTTTGAATAACTAATACCGTATATAATTCAATATAGCTACACCACAATCTAATTGTATTTGTGAAATAATATTTAAATTGCATTTGATAAATAATAACCATGTATTTGTACTCGTATAATCGTATAAACAATTCAATCGTCTTTGTAAAATAATATTTATAAATTTTAAAACATGTATAAATATTATTTAAGTGATTTTAAAATGTTTCGCAAATTTTTTTCTTAAAAACGAACCAACACTATTCATGTCAGGAAATAGCGCACAAGTATAAAATAGTGCGTATCTTACTCGTTTTAACTCCGTTTTGTACGTTCTTTATGTCCACGGTTTCGTATTAAGAAGATTTATCAAAATATTACATTTTAATATTTTTCACTCTTTTATGAACAGTGATTTTTACTGTTCATGCACTTTATAAAATTATTTTTATAAATTTAATTATCGTAATCTCGCAAAAGTCATATCTTATTCGTTTTAACTCCGATTTTAGTGATTTTTTTCGAGCACATCTTTGTAATTAAAAGCTCTATCTAAGTAAGATATTTTCCAAAGAGTTTCTGAAATTAACAGTAGCTTATTTTTATAAAATTACTTTTATAAAATCACTTTTTATATATATAATTATCGTAAACTTACAAATAGCATAACTTCTTCGTTATAGCTCGGTTTTTCGAGTTCTTTATATGCTTACGATCCTCATAACATATAGTATTTTAATAAAATATAAAATAAATATCTTATTTTCTGATTTAAAACAGAATGTTTGGTTCATTTGGTTAAAGTGTTTATAAAAATTGTTTTTATAAGTTTTTAGCTTAGTAAATTTGTTACAAGTCCTCTACAACACTTTATAGTACAAGTCCAATATATTTTAAGTCCTCTAGTCTATAATTTTTCTAAGAATGACAAGTCTTTACATTTATTTATTTATAAACTTCAATAAATAAACTTTTAAACCATTAATGTATATATACTTTTATAAATTAATCCACACTTATATAATGTATATACCTCCATTCCAACATGTTTTTAACATCAATATAACATATGAAAAAGTATTCCAAACCATGATTAAGAGTAATAATTCATTTTACATCTTAATATATTTCCTAGATGGTGATTTACTATATAAACATTATATACACATGAAATCACAAATGTAAAGAGTGTAGGGTTTTTAGATGACCTTAAGATGATGTATGATGAAGAGTAACAAGTTCTAAACTCTAATTTAGAATCAAAAACCCAAGCTTCCAAGACTAGAAAACCCTAATTTTCAAGGAAATCCTAATCTTGCACTTTTCTTGATTAACCCTTTAAACACTAAACCAAACCTTCAATACACCTTAGAATACCTTAGATATAATGTTAGAATACTTGAATACTTGGTAATAAAAATTGTATGGATTATTTGTGAGTGTTGAGTTGAGCCGTGGGCTAGGGAGGACACAAGAGAGGATTTTTGTAAAGTTTTTGGTTAAGCAAAGTGTGTACGTGTTATCTACATGTATTGCACCATTTATATACTACTAGGAGTGAGTCAAGGTTGCTATTTGAAGAACAAGACTATAAGAAAACAAGGGGAGGGAATTAAGGAGAAAGAAATGGTTAAATACTAGTCATGGTACTTAAGTTATAATGAGTTCTAGTTGTACAAGATTTTGGTAAAGGTTTTGTGTGCTTATTGTCCCCTAGGGAGTTGATTATGTCCGAATTTAAGGGGGGAGGGACTCGTTGAGTCTTTGATATTTTGTGTGAAATATCTTGCATTACTTGTAGTTTTAATATGTATAGATTAAGTGTAGAAGTATAAACTTGTAATGTGTTGGTTTTGGTTTGGTTCTTATAAGAAATATTCGGCTACAATGATAAACATAGGTGAAGTTTTATAAAACTTTGAGTATTGGGTATAAAAATGGGTATTTGTTGAAGCGTAGATAAGTTTTGGTGGTTTCATGAATGCCTAAATACAATTTATCGCGAAACGTAAACGCTTTACGTATCCAATAAAATAAAATATGAAAAGTTGATTATTACTTTCGTAAAAATAATATAATGCTTGCTTGACGTAAACTTTTATTTGTTTGGTGCCCGTTCACGTTGATTGTTGATTTTTAGTTTACGCGATTTAATTATACGATTGAAATTAAAAGTAAACGCGTAGAAGTTTAAAATAATTAGTTGAATATTTATTGACGTAACAAGATGTGAAAAATGTGAATTGTTACAATTGACCTTAGCAAAAACCCGATGCAACACTCTCGAACCAAACATATCGAAATTCATCACCACTTTCTTCATGATAATGTTCAGAATTGACATATCTCAATCGAAAAAGTGCCGTCCGTCGATAACATCGCCGACATTCTTACGAAACCCCTTAAACGTGAATCGTTTAACTATCTACGTCTTGGTTTAGGTATGATGGAACACATTCCATAAATCGTGTTAGTCCGCCTCTTTCTTCTGTCTCAATTCTAGTTCGCGTTCTATTCCGTGTCGTGAACATTTAACAACTTCATCCGAAGCTTGTTAAATATTTTTAATTCGCGAAATGCAAATTAATTAGTCACTCTTCCTAGTAAATTCATGTCAAAACTTAAAAGTCCACAAAAATCTTTAATACGGGTGGCCCTTATATCTTAGGCGGCCCCAAAGTTTATTTGGGCGGCCCCCTGATCGATATGGGACCGCCACCAGCAGACACCCAATATTTCTCACTTTGTCAAAAATTTCCAAAACTAAAAAACAAACACCTCTCTTCCCTACTGGTGCGACGAACACGAACCAAAATAACCCAAAACTCAAAATCAACCACTAAAACACTAATTAAAGATCGAATCAACACTAATAATCATTCCTAACACCACAGAGATCATCAGTTGTAAGTTATTTCATCTATTTTCTTTCAATTTGAGTCTAGGATTCATGATGAACACAAAAATTAAAATTGGAGATTTTTCATTTTTCTTTCAATTTTGTACAATTAAGACTACAACCAATATGCTTCCCTTAGACATAGGATTTACATACACTAGTGAGTTTGTCAAAAAAATTGATTTCTAACCAAAACCCTAAATTTATTTTCAAATCACTCACGTTAGGAACATAATAAAATTGTTGTTATGCATTGTTAATACAGCTTAAAAACGTTTTTAAACACATGCATAATGATCTCATGAACAAAGGTCGAGATACATAATTCATATGTATTTTTTCAACATGTTTGGATGAGCAAAATCAAATTAAGGAGCGTTTGGATTAACTCTTAGGATTTTATTTTTAGGTCGAGTTAATCGTTACTCCGCATTTGTCACATTTAGGCACACACTAGAAACATTGTGAATAAAATGTTACAAGTAAAAGGATATAAACATGACCCTATTTTTTTATTTTAGGTGACAATGCCTCGAATCACTAGATTAGATCACCAAAATACCCGTAACTACATTCCACTCATATCAAATAAATTCAATCAACCACTAAGAAACACCATTGCAAGCCTTGAAAAATGATACTTAGGGTAGGGTTGTGAGTCAAAATTTTGAAAACATGAGTCATATATGTGCTAAGTTTGGCTTAATTAATTTTGATTGTTTATTGAACATAAACAAACAAATTATTCCTCGTTTTGTTCTTGAGTTTTATAGTCAACTCACGTTTGACTATAACTCCGAGGGTCATTTTGTGGTCAACTTTGTCATATAAAGTAAGTCATTCTCTCTTACTCTCGAGGAATTTGGTCAAATCTTGAAAATCCCTTTCAAAGGTCAAGTGTCACACACCGACATATGGTTACTCAACTACTTGTCAATAAGGTGTGCCCAATAAGGTCGTTACAAAACCACTCCTCCCCTACCAAATGTCATCAAGTCTCTTATTCAAGTTTTTTTTCCCCCCCTCGAACAAGGTCCAAGTCACATCGTACAAAAACAAGAACCCGTTTCCGTCGATAAAAATTTAAAATTTAACCCGCCAAATTCAACCTTATATAACCATGGGTTATATCATTCGTGAAAATGCCATTTGTCCTAGGAGGTCACTGGATCATGTCTCCCAAGTGCTTTTGTCATATTTCTTTATTGCATTGAAACCTCCGACTCATATAACGCAAGGCATTTTTTTATTCTTAAACGAATGGAAAAGACTCGAAACAAACCTAAAAAACTCTTGTCTTATGGAATGCTTTTGACTAGATTGTTCAAACATGTTGTGTCCGTCTTTCCTGTGTTAGCAATTAATCACTACATCTCATATGATCGAGTCATGCACCCCATCGCTCCTCATTATGAGCGAAAGACGCGATCGGATCATGGCAAGAAAAGACCTCGTGATTTAAATGGTAGCTCTTCTTCTATAACTTAAAATCATCCATCCTCATCTCATCCATTGGATGACACTGTTGATGTAAATGATGAAGAATTATTTCGTTTCAATTCTTCTTCTCCTTCTTAAAATGACTCTTCCTCATCTAATGTTGTCTCTAGAGTTCGTCAAAACCCTCCTCGTGAAAGTCAACACTTGAACACCTACCTCTCCAAAACTATAGACCTTCAAACTCAACATCAAGATGGTCACCGAAAAGGGTTAAGGTCAATTGGAAAAGCTCGCAAGGACATGATGAGTGGAAAACGGAAGTGAACATGTTTGCAAAAACTATTAGAAACTTTTATTCTTATTTATATTATCTAGTAACATTATGCTTTAACTTTTAAATTTTCTCATTAGGACTAAGAATAGTAAAAGACGATTACATTTGTCTTGGATGATCTTTTCAATTTTATCATCCTATCAACTTTCTATGTGAACTAATTCTAGGAGATTATGACATGCGTATAAAATTAATATATCCTAAATGATTTGCATCTTTATTTAGGACCCTATATTCTTGCTTAAATTAGTTAATTCTTGAATTTGGAAGATGCTAAAATCATTAGACACAAGAAAGGGAAAAACTGGAAAATCTCGCTCTCTCTAGAAAACGGCCCCTATAAAGAACTGGCGGCCCCCCAATATATATGGTACCGCCCAACAATATGGGACTGCCAACAGGAGGGAACGAAAATTTTAAGTTTATCTCTTTTTATGTATCTTTGACCCTGCTATACATAGTCTCATGCTGGAATTTCCCTATTTAGCCAAACCACCTCTTGAACCTTTTATCACTCAAACCATGCTTTGTCACTTTCTAACATTACTTCCATTATTTAACTCATCTATCCTTCTTCATTCACCATCACCAACTTCTTCTCTTTATCATCTTTACTCTTACCACCACTGTCTTGCTCAAACCACCATTCAAACTTCTCTAGAAAACCAAGAATGTCGGTAATACAAGTATGAAAGAACAAGACATCCACTCCAAAATCATCACCTCCTTCCCAAAATAACTCACCTCTATTTTCTCTAAGAGTCCATCTTCAATCTCCTTCACCACCATCCTACAATCCACTAAGAGATCAAATGATTAACCAACTTCACAACATCTCCACCATTCTTGATTCACACACTAACCCATCCGATGCCTACATTAATGTACCACCTTCACCACCACCACAACCAATTCATCTTCCTTCTCATGCTCAAGTTGAATTTCACTCAAGCTTTTGTCATTGTTGTAAATAGAGTTTTGTCATTGTTGTTTGAAAACCCAAAATCTATTTGATACATTGAAAGATGACCTTAATCGTATCAAATCTCTCATCATTGGTCCTTCCACTCAATTTCCATCCTCAATAACAACCTCCTTACCATAATTGAGCACTCTCGAATGCTTAATTTCCCTAAATAATAAACAACCCATCTTTTGCTTGTGGCATCTTCTACATTTCAAGAATCCACTAGTGTAGCTCTATGCCTTAATATGTCTTTACTTTATGCTTATCTACTTTATCTTGTAATGATTCATACCATTATAGTATGAATTTATCTTATCTCTTATTTAGTTTTAATTGCAATCAATGCTTCTTGTATGAGTTTCTTAAGTAATGAATGAAACTACTTTATGATTTAACTTGCATGAATTGCTATAGTGCTACTAGTTGGGAATATATTGTCTTGCACTTGTACCTCTAACTTTGTTTTGTAGCAAATAATTTTCATAAGATCGATCCCTTGGTGCCTCAAACGAGGGGGAGCATACATCAAGGGGGAGTCTTGATATCGTCGACTTCTTTCTTTCTACAACAATTCGACGATAATCCTTTTTTGAATTTGACAAAAAGGGGGAGAAATGGAATGAAACTCATTAATAATCTTGAAATATTTAATTTTATACAAAATGAGTTTATATTTTGTCATCATCAAAAAGGGAGAGATTGTTAATACAAATAATGTCTAAAAACGTTATTTATATTTTTTGACCTCTCAATGTTTTGATAATAACAAAATGTAAAAACGTTTACGATAAAAATAAACGTTTACAAATTATTAATCATAAAATTCCATTTCTAAGATTAGTGATCACTTAAGGTATGTACAAACAAATCATTAAGCATGATTAGTGATCAAGAAAATATTTTTTCTTAACCATCACATTTTTATAAAAGTATTTTCACAAAAATAAATATACAAAATAATTTTTAATTAAAAGAAATTTTTTATTTAAAACTTAAATTTGAAATTCAAATTTTCCCCCTAAAATGGAAGCTTTCATACCAGATACAACCTTCCCCATAAAAAGACAAAAACAGGAACCGAGTCTACTAGGCGACCCCTTTATAGGCACGGCGGCCCCCAGATATATCTGGGACCACCGGGACCGCCTGTAGATGACTGTTGGATTTGCTTGCTATAAATACTGCACTATTTCTGGCAGAAACATATACCTCTTTGCACAAATTTTTCCAGTCTTCTTTCTCTCTCTAAAAACCTTCTTTCTCTCACTAAATCTCTTGATCACTAACATTGTTTGATCTTGTTTCAAGTGATCTAATCTCTTCTTCTCATCTCTCCTCTCCATCAAGTGCAAGAGAAGAACATTCGTATTCGCCAAGAAACAAATTATTATTTAGTGATCTCTCCCCTCTTCTTCTAAGTATCAAATCGCTATTGTAATTATCTTGTATAATTATGTGATTCGGATTGTGTGTAAATCTAATAGTGTAGATCTTGTGATTGTATAGTGTTTGTGAAGTGGTAGATTGGTTCTAGCTAAGATTAGGACTCGACATTTAGCTTAGTGTCAAAAAATAACGTAAGCGACATGTAAACAGTTTTTTTCGCCTGAAGGGGGCTTGTTGACATAGTGAAATCTAGAGTAGGGTACTCGGGGAGAGGAGTAGGGCGAAGAAGAGCTTCGTAGCCAAACCACTATAAATCTTGGTGTCTTGGTTTGATTGTTCCTTCTCTCATCTCTTTATATTGTTGTGATTGTTATTTAGTATTAGTTTAGATATTTACATTGTTGATTCATATTGTTGATTGGTTGAACATACAACTCGAATCTAAGTATTTTGAAAGCAAACTTTTAAAATGTAAAACGAACCTATAAACTATTCACCCCCCTAATAGTTTCCACATAAAAAGAAAGAGTTTTATGTAGAGTTTGTATATCTTAGTCCTAAAATGGTCGAGTTTTGGCTTAGCAACGCCTCAGTATATATTCTTGTATTTAATTAACTCACCATCACCCCAAATCCACCCAAATATATCCCATCCATTTCTGTTATTGCTTAACTTACAACCAAACATTAAAAGACCTATTTGATAGTAATTTCTAGTACTTGCGCCTCGCGGTGGAGGTCTTTGATCCTTTAGAAAAGCTATTGTCTAGGTAGAAAAGCCCATTTGCTTGAGGACAAGCAAATCCCAAGTGTAGGGGTATTTGATGAGGTGTCATTTTATGCATTTTTTCGGGGTCATTTAACCCTCTAAATCATGCAAATATGCCCAAATTATGTATTTAATCGTTCCTTTTTATATTTTTAGCACTTGGATGGTTTTTTGAAGAAATACACGTAACATAGGCTCATTTGGAGAAGAAACAGACAAAATTACAACTCTACACCAAATCTCATGAAGACAATGCGTATAGTGGCTGGAGGCGACGTCACAATTAAATGTGACGGCGTCGGGACGTACAAAGGACGGAGTCAGGATCCAACCGACTTAAGAAGCTCTAGAAGATACGGCGGGGCGACGGCGTCAGGATTATAACGCGATGCCGTCGCGACCGTTTTTCTGTATATACAAACTCGTTTTTAGGGTTTTAAGTGTGTAACTTTTGGGAGACGAACCCTACCTTTAGAAGTCGATTGTAGCAGCTTTTAGGCTAGTTTTTAGGGTGTCAAAACCCTCATGTATCAGCCTTAAACACATGTTTTAATCAAGTGAAGTCTCCTATCTTTTATCATTCAATATGTCTATGTGTTGTTTGATTGATTTTTGTTCTTCGCTTCCTTATAATATGCTAGGCTAGATCCATTAGTATTTACTTATGATTGCATGAAACTTAGTTTGTAGATCCTTTTGATATTGCTTCTTGTGATGGATGTGCGCGTTAGGCTCTAGAAAACTAGCTATAAAATATTACATTAGCATAGACATCTAGGGAAACGCGATTGTGTAGAAAGGATACCATCGGTAACAGTCTTCATACTACTTTACCTCTAATATGGTTAATCCCTCTTAAGTGTTTTAATGCATGTAATGTACTCTTAGGGGCCTTGTAATAGTCTTCATACTACCTTATATGTGTGCTGCTTTAACGAAATATTACATAGACGGCGTTTTCCTGTAATTTGTTCATGACTAAGAAATACTTACACAGATCATCACAAGTGTGACAAAGCAATAGAATTAGGAGAAGCAAACTAAGAAGTAGTGCATGATTAAGTAAATACGTTCGTTTACCATATAAGTGCTCACCAAAATTAGTTTAGATTTATTATTTAGTTTAATTAGCTAAACCCAAAACCAACCTCTAAAACCTGAATTTTATCTGCTTTCTAAAAATATAAAATACAAAAACTAATCTTCTCTCAACCCCTTAGACCTTAGTTATATTCTCTTCGAGCCTTCCCAACCTATTCCCTTAGAGAACGATAACAACTTCCGAGTCTTGCCTATACTACACTACAACGGTTAGGTACACTGCTTAGGGAGTTGTAAAACTCTTTGTGAGTCACAACACTCACATCAAGGCACTTGTGAGATATATTGTGAGATATGTGGTATATGATGTGAAAAAAAATCTTTTCTAAAAAAATAACAATGACCTGGGTAGGACAACTAATACCAAGGAAATTCTTGAAATGTTTAACAAATTGTTCAAGCACATCTTCTCCCTCAAATCTAATCCCATTTTCATCACAAACACTTCCAATATGATTTATGTGCCTCCTTCCTTTAATAGTTTGGTGAAAGTAAGTTGAATTCTTATCATCCTCATTTATAGCCAGTCAACCTTAGCTAATTGGAACAATAACTTTTCTTCATCTAGTACAGCTCATTCGTTTGATAGTTGAGACATGTTAAACACAATCTCTAGCTCTTAATTTCAAACCTAATGGTTTACACATGTTACAATCTTGTTGTTATACATGTTTTTGAGCACACAAGTTAAGCACAAGAATCACTTTACATTACATTACATTGAAGAGTGGTGTTGTAATCTACAACATCATGAAACTTACAAATGGGCTGGATTTTTCATTACATAAAAGAGGGGCGTTGTAATCTACAACATCTTGAAACTTACAAATGGGCTGGCCGGGGTAACTACGTACAATTGCTTATTAGCTTCTCCTTCACAAAAGCTACTTTCATCCCACTTGTTTTTGGTTCAGCCCACAGTTCGTCAGTTCATAAACCCATTATGAGTTACATGGATTCTATTATTCTATATGCCATATGGACATATGGTATAAGAAACTAATACAGTAATAAAATAGAGTATCAATAGCTAAATAAGTATAATTTCATTTCTTAGAATCAATAGTTAAAAAAGAATGAATATTTGCCAGTTATTTCAATGGCAACTGTATATATTGTAAAATTACAAATAATGCCCCAAACTCAATAATGCTATTTATGGTATATCGCTTTTATTTTCTGTATCGACCCAATAATTGAATTATAATTATAATATAATTACTTTTTTCAAAACATAAGATTGTATAGCAAGACATTCCAGGTATCTGGAACCCCTGCTAGGCACCAGTGGCTGCAGTCCACCGCACCTAACCCGTAAGCTGACGGGTGCCCATCTTTCCGGAGCAAAGAAAGGTTTGTTATATCGAGCAAAGTGACCGGTTTCTTGATTGTTTTGAGTGAGCTTTTGAGGACTGCCAAAGCAGGTGGTGAGACACCCGGATATGTGGAAGCTAGTAGAGGACTTTTCTGTCCGGAGCAAGATTTTGCCTTTGGTTCTCCCCAATCCGTGCCACTGTAAAAGTTTGAAATTTTTAGATTACGATTTCAAAATATGCATATTGATTGATATACAATATACATGTATTAAGAAACTTACTTGTAATGTGATGGTGATATTCCCTGAAAAAACACTTTTGTTTTATTCGTAGTGACGTTGGCATCAACCCATTTACCCCATGTAACAACGGCCTTCCCAAAAGCTACAACACGATCCATGTCCTTGTAGATACGACTTCCATCTTTTATATAATCAAATCTACAATAATGTGTAACCGACACGTTAACTAAAATATCACAGTGCGTTTTTAGTTAAAAAGATGCAATATCTATTTTTTCTTGGTGAGTTTTAGCTCAGTTTAATAACACTTGATGTCATAGCTAGACAACTTAAATTGTTTAATTTCTGATACGTTTTATATGGCTAATCAATATTGAAGGAAGCTTACGGTTGGCTGGCTCCTCTACGGTTCCACCAATGCCACGTGTTAAATACGAGGTAGTCGACATCCAGCCACAGCTTGCCAGCTGTCAGTACATCCAACTTCAACACTCTCCCAAATCGTTGCTTCACTATGTCCACTAGGTATAGATTGTGATGGTATGTCACTTGCAAGTTGTAATCCTACAATAATTACGCAATTGATACAAAAATTAGCAATTGTTTAAACTTTAAGTCGAGAAAATGAAATTGAATATGCGGTTGGAAGGCATACCGTGAAGGTGTATGTGGTCATATCTTTAACCAGTGAGATGTTAACGGCATAATTTGCCTTTGGCATCGATGAGTGGATGATGCATAGCATCGACAACCATTGATTTCGGCTAAGTGAATCTCCTACAAACATTATGGTTTTCCCTCTTAGTTTTTGTAAGAAGTTTTGACCATCAAATCTAGTGAAAAAAAGAAAGTATGGTTAATAACATATTGCAATTACTAAAATTAATTGATCTTATAAGTTATACTACTAAATGATATCATTTCTAGTGTTTCCTGTAAGATAGATCATGATCCTATATTGGGCACGAAAAAGACTTGGCGAGAAAACTGACATCGATCTCTTTCTACTAAGAGGGCAAGGTGCAGCCCATTAACGGGATATTTTTTGTACCAATAACACATCAATGGCATGCCAAACTGCACAGCCATTGGTGTTATTCGTCCCTTTCGCCAAGCAACTAACAAGCGCCGTTGGTATTTTTAATTTTTTTTGAGTGAGTGAGTGAGTCATCTTAAATGTTTTTTCAAACTAAATATGGTTTACCTTATTTAATATAGTACTATCACACAACACAAAAATTGTATCCTTTGTTTTGAAATTTATTTCAATTCTTTAAAAGATAAAAGCAATTTTAATTTTCTTGTTAGTTGTAAAATGGACCCATCACATGCATCATAACATGAAGTTGTTCCATAATGGCATAATCACATCAAATTGTGGTTATCATATTTGATAAAGAAAAAGCTTGGTTCTAAATAGGAAAGGCAGGCAATACCATCATTTCGATATTGATTGCACTAGTAATCGTTTTCGCCCATCATTTTCAATATCGAAGAAACGTGAGATCTATTCTGGGTTTGGGTCCATTATGTTTTAGGGTTTGCATAGCTTACTTATAAACTATATTTTAGTAATAAAGAAATAGCCAAGCATCATTAGTGTAATCACAAAAAACACAATCAATAATATATATCTTTTGTTCCTTTACATTATCCAAGCTCTATGTAAGAACCAACCAACAAAAGTTGCTATCCTCCGGTCCATCGGCTACTCCAGCCGATGATCGAGGGATCCGCTATTTTAGCTTTATTGTTTTAATTAGATATCATTTTTCGTATTCTTGCATAAACCCTAAACCCTAGCCGTCAAATCGATAAAAACAAATGTGATTGCCACGAAATCAACTACTATTTTTTTTATTCCTCTATTTGTTTCATTGTCGAGATCATTGGTCGTTGACAACAAAAGTTGATTAATCAAATTGCCACACCTTCTAACGTCAAATCAAGCCATGACGTAAAAAAATTGTCACGCAAAGGAGGATGTCGCAAGCAATTAAACAACTATGCTGCCAAATACAATTATGCTACGCTAAAAAAAGATGAGGAAAAGAATAAGCGCTTATACATTTCATTCCAAAAAAAACCTCTAGCCGTCCTAACACATCCCATATTATGTTGATATAGCCATCAATCCTTTGTCTCCTTACTCTATGTTTTACAAACGGAGATCAATGTATTTTCACAAACATTGTTGGTGTATTCCCACCCGCCCCGCCCCCCTCCCCGCCACTCCTCCCCGCAAACTTGTCGCCACCCACCTAAATAGGCAAACTAATCCATGACGTAAAAAAAAAAATCGTCACGCAAAGTAGAAAGCCGCAAGCCAATGAACCACTATGCCACGAAATACAATTATGCTTCCGCCTAATGCTTATTACAAAAAGAAACACAAAAGAAGATGAAGATAGATAGAAGAACAGAAGAAGCGTCTTTCAACATATGTTCCAGTTTGTCCGTTCGAAAGTCTGCCGTTCAAACTGCGGGAGTAATAGATTAGCTAGTATGTTAGTTGTTGTTTGAACCGTTACCGTTGACTGTTGACCGTTGATGATTGACTTATTCGCCCAAACCTAATTATGGAGGATTTGGTCCATTATGTTAGGGTTGCATTGCGCTTACATTATTAAGCTATGTATTTAGTATAAATACATAGCCAATCTTCATTATGTAATCACAAAAACACAATCAATAATATATATCTTTGTTACTTTACAAGGCAGGCAATACCATCATTTCGATATTGATTGCACTAGTAATCGTTTTCGCCCATCATTTTCAATATCGAAGAAACGTGAGATCAAAGATAACCATTTCTTGTGCCAACTACATATAGCTTTTATGACAAGGCAAAGAACGAGCTTGATTTCAATTTTAAAATATGGAAGGCTTCACCTTCATTTCGATATTGATAGCACTAATAATTGTTCGTGCGCAT
>BQNB010070591.1:19412-33073 GCA_026074375.1 Tanacetum coccineum
TGTGCGTCTTAATTAGAATAATCAAGTATGGTTCACTCGATCCATACCTTCCATTTTGTTTTCTTGATTGACCAGCATACTTTTATCAAGCTTTGCATTTCTCATGTGGATTATATGGTTTTGATTTGGTAAATGAATGAAACGAAACGATGGCACACTAAATGCACTTCTGCTTATTTAGAATACCAATTCTCCGGTCGCCAACTACATATGTACTTGCATTTTACTGAGTGTTTGTATAGTTCAAACACGTGTGTACTTACGGTGAAACCCTTACTAGGTTCATATAAATGGCTCACTTAGCAACCCTTAACCATCTTATATCGAGTCTTAAACGCCAATAAGACATATGAGGTGATTAAACTTAAGGAAGCCGAAATAGTGGACGTCAACCTGTTTAATTGCTCTCGTGTGTAAAAAAAACAAAAACAAAAGAACATTTGATTTTATAAGATCAAAATGTTCTACCTACAATCATTAAAATTGAATCGTCCAGAAATAAAATATGCTCGACGGGCCCGCATGTAATCAAAATCAGTCAAAATGTCGGCCTCTATGTTTAATTATTGTACCTTTAGTCACCTTTGAGCACTGTGAAAATAAAGTCAATAATAGCTCTTTGGAATATGCTAGATGCCAAGACATATTCTCTAGTTTATTAGCCTATAAAAGGCGTTTGTATTTCCTTGTATACAACTCACCAAAAAACCTCTTACCATCACCATTGTAAAATATTCAAGCTTCCGCAATTTTTATAAAAGGTGTGTTTAAGTACTTGTACTTTAAAGTTTTAGTTTTTGAACTTTGGTACAAGATAAAAATTCTGAAAAACGTAATTTTTATCTTAATTTTTATCTTGGTATCAGAGCTTTGAATCAAAACATTCTTAGCTCTATGAAAGGCTAAACTACTAAGATATATTCAGGAAGAGCAATAGATGTATTATTTAATCAATTACTTGTATTTCTACGAAAACATTTCTGAAAAACAAAAGGATCTTGAAGTAAAAGTCCAAAGTTGTCAAGAAAAACTTGAATCTTGTGAAGAGCTATTAAGAAAAACACATAGTGAAACCAAAAAAAGCCTTTAACAAATCTCAACTGAGATATAAAAATCTAAACCACTCACTAAAATAGAAGTCTTGAACCTTGTTCAAGAAATATCTGAACAACCAAAGTTAGTTGAAAAGGAGGCCCTTAGGCTAACAGAAGATCTTAATCACAAGACCCAGAAGGTTGAGTACCTTCTTCAAGAAGTCAATAAGCTCATCACTGGATGAGTCTTACCAATCAAAAAGCAACTACTGAGTATCAAGAAGCTATACAAGCTATTGAAGATCTTGAGTCACCCCTAGTTGGTTTTGCAAAAAAGCATTTGACTACAAAGGAGGGTTAGCTATCCAAGTAAACGCTGTCATAAAACAAAACAACACTCTGCTGTATCTAGCCATTAAGCAAAGCCAGAAGTTAATTGAGCTTGAAGAAAAGTTTGACAAACTCAATCAAGAAGTTCACACTGTTATTGAACAAGAGCCATCTAAACTTGAAAATTCAATATCAAGCCTAGCCAAACGACTTGATAACTTCTCCATCAGTGGTAAACTTCTAGTGAAAAGAACAGACAGACAGATATACGTCTTTGAAGATCCAAGCAGAATCTTTAAAGAGCAATTTGGAAAGGAATCAAAGAAATGACTTCCAAGAGGCCTAACATCCTCAGCAGGAGTTTCATACAAACAGAACTTCCAACTCAAGAAGATCAAATCCGTGGTTATCGAGCAATGACCAGGAGCAGATATCAAGCAGTTAGAGCAACTAGAAGAGTATTTAGAAGAAACAATTATAATCTTACCCCGGAAGACCCAAAAAGACAAGTAGAACTATTAAGAGAAAGGTGAGAAAATCTTGTCCTGGTAGAAGTACTTTATTCAAACAATAGAAGTACTACAAGGCACATAGTATACCAACACTACTTTGAACAAAGAATCTTATGTGTCAATGATAACCAGACCAATCTCCCATTATGTAACCAACAAAGTTATCAAAGCTTAAGGGCTTCAGGTCTTCAACATATACATTTAGGAATATGCATGATAAGGTTACATGCACTACATCGAAGAAGTGCTGGTATGTACGCTTTGGTGGTTCTCAAAGACACCAGATGGGAAGATAGTCGTCAAATTATTGGAGCCATAGAAGTAGATCTCTCTGCAAGAACGCAGTTAGTCTACATGTTCCTCGATATGGTTCTAAGTATAGATGACTTCCACAACCATGTAAAAGTTGTTATACAAACCCATGGATACGATACTTGGCAAGGAGATGAAAGTAACCTACTAGTCACAATGGCCATGATCGGCATGTTATCAAATACCAGCTATATGGGATTCTAATACAACATGGACAATGTTGTGGACCATCTCACAACAGCTGGCATCACAGTAATACCTGGTGAAAGAAGAAGTATAGAAGAACTTGAAAGAATGAGCTGGAATCTAAAACCATCTGAGCAAACCTTGCTACGTGTTCCATCAAGAGTAGCAGTAAATGAAAGGCTTAACAGATCATCAGCTGTAGACCCAGAAATACAGGTAGACATATGAAGAGAAAGGCGAGCAAATCTTGTTCCAACAGAAGTACTTTATTCAAACAATAGAAGTACTGCAAGGCACAGAGTATACCAACACTACTAGATGCCTGAATGAAGCAAGAATACTAGAATATGAGCCATTAAACGAAACTAGATGCTCCAATAAACCAATACGATCAAGACATAAGTGGTCGACTCTTGGTGAACCATCTAGAAAATGGGACTATTATGTCACGTATGATGCCCCAACAACCATAGCTCCAATAGAAGAAATTGCAGCAACCGACTAGGGAGATGAACTCTCAGATGATGAAATTACCCCAGAAAAAGTGATAATTCTTGATGAATCAAGTAACTGGGATGATGATGAAAGAAGTGGTACAAAGATCCTTGTCCTACGAGAAGAACTTTTACAAAATCAGCAATACTTTCTTGATGAATATTTACCACAATGGGATGACCAACTCACCATCCAGAAACAAAGATCAGAGTCAGAATGGGAAAACCCTTTCGCAGCAAAGCGTGGTGAGAACCATACCATTCTTTATCTTTCTAAAGATGATGATGATGATAATTTGCCTTATCCAAAATTCTGAAATTTTAAACAATTGGCAGCACAAATCATCAGTAAGCATAAAGAGCAAGCATTCCTAACCTCCACAGAGGCACAATCTAGGGGAAGTTACCAACCTCCACCTGATGCAGTCATGGGGCCATCAGTCTATCTACCAGTACGACAAAACCCACAACCATTTTACAAACCAGACTATCAGTTCGGTTATCCCCAAGGAAAAGGCAATACATTTAATGGAGGATATGGTGAGTATCATAACTCACAATGGACTCTACCACTGACATGGACAGAATCAGGAGTAATGCTTGTCCTACCAGTGGATCCAGGCTTATGGTCAGAAGTAATATCCATATGGGAGTCTATAACAATCAGTAGTCTCAACAATCAAACGTAGTCTGATAATAAAGTAAAGTTAGCCTTTATGGAAAATCTTCTTGGAGAAAGCGAAAAGTTAATGTGGCAACAATGGTGAACCACATACCCAAATGCATATTCTGCTCTTGAAACAATTGCAGATGATCCACAAAACATAACATCACAAGTAAGGCAATTAATCCTAATGGAAGACCCATATAGGGGCTCAACTGGTGAACAAGACAGGGCCTACAGGGATCTGGATAGGATAACTTGTGAAGAAACTAATTTATGGTCATTCTTAGAAGATTTCAGATAACTAGCAATTAAATCTGGAAAATTATATTTCCCTTCAACAACAGAAAAACTTTTTGCTAAGCTCCATGTTGTATGTCATGTTTGCATTAGATATCATACGAAAGTGTTAGAGAGTATATGAGAGAAAGCTAAAGAGTTTTTACAAATTTTCAATTTTCATTAAGGAAAGGAAAAAGAGAAGGGAGGTTGAGGAGAGGATTACAAAATGACCAATACTAAATACCTCTTATTAAAGGGGTATTCATACTTATTCTTCTATCCTTCTATTTTTCCTACTTTGACTAAATGTCTCACTTGGTCAACATTTTCTTAAGTTTGACCAAGCTTGACTTATTACATTATAAATACTATTTATTACATTACCAATTCATTGTTAATAATTAACACTTTTTCATTCCTAGCAATCTCTCCCTAAGGGTTGATTATTACTGACGCCACATCGTCGGTAGAATTGGTCTTCCATTCACAAAAGATTCCCACCTTCTCATCTGCTCACGGTGTCGTAGACGCTTTGTTATTTCTCTTACATATGCTTTCATTATGTTAAGATCTAATACACCCAACAATGGAGTCTTCTTCAAAAACTCATTCTCGAAGATCTTTAGCTTTACTTTACTCAAAACTCTTTCGAGCATCGCATCACAGAACTTAACAATCTCCACCAAATACATGACCCTTTTCTCATTCTTGCTGTTTAAGTAAATCAAACATGTGCTTGGTTTATCTACTATAGAGTAAGGATCACATGCCTCATTATCAGGGAATGTCAATCTTGTTGCAGTTAAGTTGAAAGTCATGAACTCTTTCCCAGATAACACGGCTTCTGATGAACGTTATTAAAGAATTTAGCAACTTGTTCTCACGATAGTCAACTTTCTTGTTTTGGAAAAGATAATACAAATCTTCAATATCATTCTTATTCAGATACTTGAAGTTAGCCTCAGAAAAGCTATTTGGTTTATCGTTTTCTCTCATCATAATGATTTGTTCCAGAAAATCTAGCCCGTGTTGTTGCTCAGTAGTAACTCTGACAACATCAACAATCATGTGATTAGAGAAGTATTCTTCTGGATTAGCTCTAACCCTTCTGTGGTTGATCTTGTACAATCTCTTGTGCCATGAATCTTTCCAATGTTGAATTGATAATCGTGCTTTTTCATTGAAAGTCTTGAATTCTTTCTTAACATAACGTTTCATCTTTTCTTCCAAGTCTTCTTCTGGAAATGAGACAGCCTGTATCTTGTGGAGTAAATTGATATAGCTCTTCTCTTCTGTATTTCCATTCTTTAAGAAAAATAAATCCTTGTTGAATAGCTCTTCTCTTCCGTAGAAAACAAGAGCTCGTGGCTTCGATCGTCTTATGTCATGTTGTCTACTTTCCCATACTATCTGATTCTCCATATAGTCCGTTGATTGTTCCAAATGGTAGGCATATTCTTCAACTTTTCTAAGCTGATTACTCATCATATCTCTTAACATAGCCTCCATTCTTTCATGATCATATACCGTTGGAACATGCTTGTCAACATTTTGAAATTATTCAATAAGCTTAGGAGAATCATATTTAGGAATCACCTCGTCTACATCACTTACTGGTTCCTCAACCCATGAATCCCATTCTTGTTGTTGCTGTTGACGTTTAGATACATAGGTTTCAGATATTTGAACTGGTTGTTTTGATGAAGAGCCTCTTGCAGGTTTCGAGCTTTTTGATGTCTTTTGCATTTTCGCTCTTTTCTCCCCCTCAGGAGGAGCATCATCTTCTTGATGCTGCTAAAAGTATCTGTTCTGCAAGGACCTGACAAGGCTGAAGACTTTTCAAACTTACGTTTTAAAACTTCCCACAACTCTGGATCATCAACTTGATCTTGAAGACTTTTCTTCATCTTTGAATATAATTGTTGTTGAAGATCAGCAAATGATGGTGTAGCAGTTGAAGATCTTGTTGTAGGATGAACAGTAATAACATTGTTCTGTATGTAAGTCTGAAAAATTTCTTCAATTAATTTTGGCGCATGATCAGCAAATTCCTTGGAAACCAGGGCTGATACAGTCTCTTGAAACATGTCACTTTCTTTATGACAACTTCAACTAAGAATTTTGGAAGATTGTCTTCAATAATATCATTTGTAGCATTTGAAGCAATCTTAGGAATTATGTCATGGAGAACGTTATCAACATTCTTGTGTATAGCTTGAAAATTAAGGGTGAGCAGAAAAAACCGAAAAAATCGAAAACCAAAAAACCGAATCGAAAAAACCTACCAAAACTAGAAACCGATGGTTCGGTTTTGGTTTTTGTCCAAAAACCGAACAGTAAAAACCGAACCGAACCGAACCGAACCAGTTTTATATAAAATATCTAATTAATATAATATAAATAAATAAATAAATAATAAATCTAATTTTTAAATTCATATTTATTTTATGGGTGTAATTATAATATATATATATAGAGAGATGGGATCATGAGAAAACTTCATCTCGGTGGAAAACCTGGAAAACCAATCCACAACCCTTGGATCAAGCCCTCATCCCCTCCTTTTTTCCTCCTAACTCAATGGGCCTGTTTGTCATATCTTTTTTTATCAGGGGTCATTTTTGTAACTTTTCACCTCATTCTTCCTTATCATATTTATTGTTTATTTCTTTTCATTTTTTTCTCTAGTTATATGCTATATGCATTTTTTTCTTTCCTTTTTCTTCTTTTTTTAAACATTTGAAAATTATGTTATATAAACGGAATGCCTGCTTAAAAACTTAATTAGATCTATAAGAGAGGAATTGTGCCATGATGAATTTGAATAAAAACTAAAGAATAAAAAAGACTTTTACAATTTAAACACAACTATCATAAAAATTTAAAAAAAAGCCAGTGTATACCATCAAAGCACTAGTACTGAGCATTAATAATATAACACTATACTGAACATTTATATCATATTCAAGTCCGTCCATCGGAATCTCGAGGCCCATCAAGTCATCAACTTGTTCAACCAACGTTCAATGTTCAACCACTAACCAAAAACCATCATACTCCCAGATCCATCTAATGCTGAAATCCCATCCACAAACCAAAAACCATCATCATCTTCACGAACAAGCCTCTGGAATTGCAAACTGGCGATCAGAAACTTAAGTACTCTTTCTGTACTTACGGATCTCACTACATTCCAAGATAAAGATCAAAATTAATATTTCCAGATTGAAAAAAACTACCTATTACATCAATAATACAATATATTCAGTAAAACATTGTAAAGAAGTTATGGAAAACTAGATAGCAGATTGTAAGGGTGTTTGAAAGAGCATTATGAAACTGATGATAGGTTGCAATATTCGGTTCGATACCTATTCAAAACACATATCCAAAGTGACATGATATACTACATCAGACATGATATCAGCTTGTTTTAACCGGCTAGAAACACCAATAAAGCACCAATATGTTAACAGATGCACCAATAATAAAGTAGATTCAGTAAAACACCAATAAAGCATGTTTAGGAAGAAAATTTGGTACCTTCGCTGGTATCACAAAACGATCTTCGTGCAGTATCCAGAAATTCATCTATTCTATCCTTGACAGCAAAACACTATTGTGACAGCCCAAAAAATGTTCCTGCATTTGTAGATGGTGCTAACTCAGTTTACGTTACTGGCCTCAACTATTTTAGACAAATGCAACTCGGGACTGTTGAGTCTATATTCAAATGCATCAATTATAAAACTAAAAAATTATTAGATATGGTTATGTGTAATTGTGTGTATTAAAAGGGGGTGGGGGTTGCTTTTGATGTGAGATTTACTTGGTATAGAATAATCATATGTAATAGAAACGGTGAAGAAGACTAGCGTTTTGCATAATTGCATGCCTTCACTTGTTTGAAAGTTTTATAAAGTACTGGTTTCCAACTAGTACGACAAATGAAAGTGATTAGAGCCAAAACATTAGAAACCTGATTATTATGAAATTTAATCCGCTATAATCAGTTCAAAATATGATTTATAGTGTAAAATGGCAAACAAAATTTCATACTTTGTAAAAGTCTGTTGGGGTACACTGCTTTGCTGCTGCTGCCATCTTACTGTCTGGATTTATACATCTTTTTTTATTTTCATCTCCAAGTTTCAAGATCAGGACCCCATCTATAAAATTCATCACCAAGATCCTCCTAGTCAAGTTAGAAACATTAGAGCATCAAAAACCGTTACAACATGGTTCATCACTTAAATACTACTACGACAGATTAAGGATTTTGGATTCTACTTACATATTAGATTATTTCGCTTTAGAGGAAAACCAGTAGACTCGAACATAATGTAACCACAACTAACCAAAATCCATGTAAGCTTACATAAAAAGAATGCATATGTTATATACAGCATATGTTATATACAACATGTAAAGAAAAAAGCAACAACCTGAGTATTAACATTCTAGTACACATTAACTTACTTTTAGACGGTAAGCCTTCAAAAGTAAAACAACTCTTGAAATCATAGCAGAACTTACTTAAAAAAAGGTTATTCACATGTTTATTCTCTAATTTTTTTTCTCAGGGCTGCAAAACAGGCATGTCATATGGTTGGGTAATGGGTCAAAACATGTGCTTTCCGGGTCAAATAGTTTAACAAGATGCGCAAATTGTTAAACAGATGCACCAATATTCATTGAAAGTACAAAAATTACTTATGCTGAAAGACGTCGTTGAGACACGCAAAGAAAGAACAAAAGAATATGCGCTTGCAATTTAATTTGCATATTCAGATCAGCAGTTTCGAAAAGCAATGCTAAGCGCTCATTTATCAAAACAAAATACATTCATGCAATTTAGTATTTAGTTATGATAAGTCAATATTATCCCTAATAAAAAAATGTGAATATACCATTTTTAAACTTAGAAATACTTGGTACAAAGTAGACACTTCTAATTGGAATAAAATAGATATGTTGAGGAAGCTGCGTCAGATTTGTCATAAACTTCACGAATTGTGATGATAACAAACAGATTCCTTAATAATTCTAATGATGCACTAATAATACTCATTGATGCCCTAATCCTTCGATCCTCTTATGTACCATTGATATCGACTCCCATGATATTTGGATGCCCTACTATGATACAAACGGATGCACTGAAGTACCATGCAATTAAATAAATGAACATGTACTCGAGATTATTAGTGCACAATCGTGTGTAGTTAATATGAACAAGCACTCGAATTATTTGCACATTCAAATTAATGAAATTATGTGATATACAGTTATTTGTGGTCATGTATTTTACTCATTAATGGCAGAACCAAGCCTTATAGGTAAGAGAAACGACTAAACGAGCTGAACAAAAATGAGAAAATTATTGCTAGTCAAGCGATGTGGGCAGGGCAAGCGGGTAAGGGGTAGGCCGGGTTGACAAACAATAACTTTTTGTAAATCTATTGGATTATTATAATTCATTTCCTAATTATGATTACGCAAGAATTGTTATTACAATAACAAATGATGCGGGATTTTGATGCACTAAAATAAGAAAATGGTGACTTTCAACCCATTTGACCCATTTTGGTTTTAGGCTTTTAGCCACATGTTTTCTCATTGGCATGTAAATGATAACAAACAGATGCCCTAATAATTCTAAAGATGCACTAATAATACACATTGAATGCCCTAATGATCCTCATTGATCCGCTAGATAACTCAAATCCTTACTATGTAACAGTTCATAATTAGGCCTCAAACCTTAACTAAGGATAGGTAAAAGGCATCTATAAAACAAACTATAAAAACTCAAATACTGATTACAAAAGTTAAAGTATATGTTGCACAACCGAAACATATATAGTAGTCTTACAGACTGTAAAAAACTAGATAAGCATTTTTAGCCTCAAAATGGCACATTAACATTCCGTTTAGACAATTCTGGTTATTTGAGGATGTAGACATATAATTATCCCAATAGACTAAGTTTTGTTGCACATGCTTTATAACTGATTATTTCTAAATTAATCAGTATTCGTTTCTAGCTGTGAAACACTACAAACTGCTAAAAAATGCAACAATAACATGTAATCACTTCCAAAGCGCAATTCCAATCATACATCACACATATAGATAATGGATTTACCAATTACCATACACATAAATCAGGAGTAGGCCTACTCGTGTTCATACCCCCTAGTCTACCCGCTTATTCTTGGACCAGAACTGCTTATTTCAGATTGCCCTTCTCCCTACCTTATAAGTGCTTATCTTAGAGTAAATTAACAGTATAGGCAGTTTTATCCAAACACCTCAAAATAAGCAAAATAGCAGATAAGTTGTTAAAGCAAAATCGGAAACATATCAACGAAGTCAAAATTATGATTAAGGCACACTTATTTTTAGTATAAAATTATGCAAAAAACCGATCTTACAGATTAAATAAGCAAGAACCTAGAAACAAATACAAACATATCTTTATTAATTGACCATTAAGCTCTCCAAAACGCAGTTCAAATCACACAGTTTTATTTCACTTTTATTGCCAATCAAAGCGGGTTTACCTTAGTTCCAATCAAGCAGGTTAGTAATCACCTGGAAATCTATAATATCTAGATTTGATTAGTATTGCCAGAGACGTAGTCGTGATACTTTAGGCCTCAAGTGAAGCTGATCTCAGGGGGGTGATCTTGGTCAGACAAGTCAAGGGGGGGGGGGTCGCATTTACCTTTTATAACGGCGGCAAAAGCAAGGAAGATAATAGACTCACGCGAATATGGCAGCTTGGACGGGGGGTGCGGGATGGTTCCGTCTGAACTACTTCGCAAAACCAGTAAGTGCAACCCCCGGATCAGTCTCACCAAACCTGTCAAAAACAATAATGCAATGCCGATTAAATGTTATGTATAGTGGGAATAACACGATAGAAGACAAAGCCTACATAAACCCGAACTATACTACAGCAAAATGATAGATCATCGACTATTGGAAATCTCTTAAATTCAATTAGTTTATGTGAGCGAGGAGAGCAGCGCGTGGTCAGCTATGTTGTGGAAGAAAACACATCATAAAGTAACTCACCATATGATAGTAGAACATACTTACAATGCTTATTATGTTCAACGATTCACCAAGCATACTCATTTGATGCCTTAATATGTTAATCGATTCACTAAACATACAAATAGATGCCCTAAGTAATTTTAACGATGCACTAAACATACAAATGAATGCGCTACTATGACCAACGATGCACTAAACATATAAAATGATACACTAAAATGCTCCTATTTGAACTGAAATGTTATGTAGCTGTGTACATCAAACGGATGCACTAAAGTACCTATAGATATTTGGATGCTCTACTATGATACAAACGGATGCACTAAAGTACGTCAAACGGATGCACTAAAGTACCACATTTTAGTATAAAAACATAAATCACACAAATATAATTCTACAAGCAAATGTCTCTAAAAGAGTTGGTTTACTACTTGATGAATGTATCCACTGGATTTGACTGGTTTCACACAAATATATACCAGCGAGGTGACGACTTCTGTAATACCCAAACGCCCCTTCCGCTGCAAAGCAAGTGTTATAATGAATCATATCAGATGCACAGTCCTTTTGTTAAACAAATTAACATAGCAAAAACAAGAAAACTATGAAATATCTTATGATCAGCTTTATATTGGTTATTAGAGAACTTACGATCTAAAGTCTAAACTATCAAAAGCTAACTGTGTGATTGTAACGGGTTGTGTGATCAAAAACAGATATAAACATTTGAGTACAATAAAAAGCAAAACCAGAAACATATTGATCAAGTCCGAACTACACGTATATAAATATATATATAATATATATAAATACGTAATAATAAGGATAGGCCAATAATAGTATAGTGAGTTAAACAAATACAAAAATATATTTATTAATTGACCATTAGTCTCCAAAAACGCAGTTCAAATCACACAGTTTGATAAAGTAACCAGTTCACCAGACGTACACACCTAAAACCATAACCAAAATACCAACTCAATCTTCAACCAAACTATACAATCATTCTTCTACATATTTAAATCAAAGCACACACACTAAATAATCCACAACTCATTGTCAAATCAATCAACAATTAACATATAACAAACCACATGACTATGTTAAACACTACTACATCTAAATCACATTAAAACAATGTACGCATACTTAATACAAATAAACAACAACGTGACGCCAAAGTTGTTTCACACTTAGAGCGATGAAGGTGCTCAAGCCACATGAAACTGAACCCGTTCACTATGAACGGTCTTCATAGTTGAGAATTGAGATCAGGTGACTTTCAAGATGGGTGGGTTGGGCTCAGGTGACTTTCAAGATGGGTGGGTTGGGCTCAGGTGACTTTCACTTAAAAAGGAAGCTATATGCACTAAAAATATACCATAGGTGACTTTCAAGTTGTTTTGAATCATTCCCTTTTTGGCTAAAAATTATTTGACCCGTTTGAGAGATCCAAATTATAACAGACCCATTAATGTACCGGTTGAAACTGCAACTATAAAAAGGGACATGAATCATGCACTTAAACAAACAGATGCCCTTAAATCATACAAAGAGGTGCCCTTAAACCATACAAACAGATGCCCTTAATCAAACAGATGCCCTTAAACATACAAACATATGCCCTTAACCATACAAACAGATGCCCTTAAATCATACAAATAGATGCCCTTAAAACAATCAGATGTTATTTTATGAAACAAATAGATGCCTTATCTTATATATCAGCTAAGGTTAATCTCTCACTGGTTCTATGATAGGAGTGTAATCAAACAACTGAATGGTAACAACAAGTTTGTTTAGATGCAACCCAAGCCATGATAGTCTTGTTATGTCACATTTTAGAGGAAAACAAATGCCCTAATACATTACTAACAGATGCCCTAATGCACATGGCAAGGCCTATGATAGCTTCATGATGCCCCTAAAACAATACTAAACAAATGCCCAAATAAATTACTAACAGATGCCTTAAAAAAGAAATTGATGCCTTAAAAAAACAAATTTATGCCCTAATCAAAGAAAAAGATGCCCAAGTATTTCTAACGACGCACTAAGCATACAAACGAATACACTGAGCATAAATATGATTTCCTTAAACTGATGCCCTAATAATTTCTTAAACTGATGCCCTAATAAACTCTTAAAACATATTCCTTAAAGAAATAAATTGGTTCCTTAATACATTATTAAAACATATGCTTTAAAAAAACAAACAAATAGATGCCATAACTTTTTCAATTGTTGCATTAACCACACAAACAAACAAATGCACTAAATTAAAAATTAACAATGAGAAATTTTAATCAGACATTTTATCAAACACATGGCGTGCAATTTCAGTAAAGACGTTTTTAACTAATCCGAACCAATTTACGCAACTGAATGCACTTTGTTTCCTTAAATTACAAATTAACATCATAATCAAGCTAATTTACACATACATACAACAAATCATTATAATAATCACCTTATGTACCAAAAACTCAGCTTTAATTCGTTATTTGTTACAACTAGCATCAACTAATCATGCATCAAAAGAAAGGAATAACGATATTATAGATGATGATGCGTAATTACTATTTATGAACGATGGATTGATGAAAATATATGTGAACTGATATAACAGTTGTGGTGATGGTGCAATTACTGAAGTGGCGACGGTGTAGAGTTGGTCGGAGGTGTGGTGGTGGTCAGAGGTGTGGTGGTGATCGGAGGGGTGTGTGTGTGTTTTTAACGGTTATTTTAGTGTGTGTTTTTGATCTGGAGGGTGTTTGGTTGT
>BQNB010070592.1:4702-22403 GCA_026074375.1 Tanacetum coccineum
ATCGATATTTTGCAAAAGATTTCCAAACCCTAATAAAACCAAAAACTAAATTTTAAACTTCTACAAAAATGAAAAAAAAATTATAAAAAAAGTTCTCCGCCCCCAAGAATGCGCGATCAACTTTTAATTTTTTTTTTCGTCAAATGCCTAAGAGGGTGACACGTGTTGTTCGAGTTGTCCACCGACCAAATCACCCGATCAACGTGGTTGTTTTGGTAAAGTTCTTGTATCAGGGTCAATACAACAAAATTGAATTTCAATTTGGTTTCTGCGATAATTTTCTCTTCAAAAAAACATAAAAGAAACCACACAAATACGGTATCAAATAAAAAACTCACACATCAATACTAACTGTATCCGCCGCCATCACTACAGGAAATCGCCATCACTGCCGGTTTGTTGGATCTCTAGATTTATACACCTGACTGGTTTCGAACTTTAAACTTGTATTTTCGTCGATGTGGTTTGTACTTTACATCCGACCGAATCTTGTTTTGTTATATGTGTGAGATTTAGTTTTTTCTGTTTACGTAAAATCTAAATCGAATGTATTTCGGTTGTTTTAAGTTTATTTCTTACATTTGTAATACTAGTTGGTTACCCGCGCATAGCGGCGACAATAAAATTTTTACTAACTCAACTCTTTACGCAATTTCCTACCCACTTAATAAATTCGTTTCACAACACTTTGAATGTATGTGTTCGTTTGGGTTTCCCGTAGCTTTCCCGCAACACCATATTAACATAATCATTCTCGCATGTAAAAGACAACACTCTCTCCGAAAGTATATAGTTTTAACGTATCAAGTTTATATTTAATTTAGGTTAAAGTTGTAAAAAAATATAAATCAACATAAAATAAACTCACTAAAAATGTAAAAAAACAAAACAAATATAAAAATATATCAAAATAGATGTTGAATTAAAAAGCACAACATTTTAAAAAATATGGTTAAATTAGATCATAATAAAATTAAATTGATAAAAAGATATTTCAATTTGAAAATAAAGGTGATTTTTTAATCAAAAGGTGACACATGTCACTTTATGATGTGGTTTCTTAAAATGAGATGGATGGTCAAGATTGCACCTCTTTATTTTAATTTTTAATGAGTCCCACATTATAAATGCTTTGGAAAAAGATCCGTTCAAATGAACATGAGGGGTAATATTCTGTTTTATCTTTATCTGATTGTGCATATGTTCAAATGAACATGAGAGAATCTTTATCCAAATGCTTTATATAGTAGCATAGATATAGATAAGAAAACATGAAAATGAATTATTTAAAATAAACAAATCGGTCATTACCGTTGTATGTAATCTTGTAACAAAATCTAGAGTCATATATCCTTTAAATTTATACTAAGAGAACTAAATCGAATATATAAACATTAACAGTTGTTAAAAAATTAAAAATAAACACACTAAAAATCTGAAAAGCTAAAAATTTATAAAAATATATCAAAATGGATGTTGAATTAAAGATCACGGAATTTTAGAAAATACGGTGAAATTAGATCATAAAAAAAATAAATAGATAAAAAGATATGTTAAATTGAAAATAAAAGTGATATTTTAATTAAGAATTGAAGGAAACGATAAATTTGTCGTTTACTGTGATGCATCTCTTCAAGGGTTAGGAGCTGTACTAATGCAACGAGAAAAAGTCATTGCTTATGCATCTCGACAACTCAAACCTCATGAAGAAAACTATACTACTCACGATCTCGAATTAGGAGCAGTAATATTCACTCTTAAAATCTGGAGACACTATCTATACGGTACGAAGTGTATAGTTTTCACTAATCACAAGAGCCTTCAACATATTCTTCGCCAAAAAGAATTGAATATGAGACAACGCCGATGGTTAGAATTACTCGTAGATTATGATTGTGAGATTTGCTATCATCTTGGTAAGGCAAAAGTTGTGGCAGATGCCTTAAGCCGAAAGAAACGAATCAAACCTCTCCGAGTTCGAGCATTAATCTTAACCGTTCATCCAAAATTACCATCTCAATTTCTCGAAGCCCAAAATGAAGCCCTCAAAGAAGAAAATGTCAAAAACGAGAACCTAAGAGGAATGGACAACATCATTTGGAAATTAGTCCTGATGGAAACTGTTGTATCAAAAACCGAAGCTGGGTTTCCCACTCTTTTTGGCGGTTTAAGAAGACTTAATCATGCATGAGTCTCATAAATCAAAATAATCTATTCACCCGGGTTCTGATAAGATGTACCATGATTTAAAAGAATAACTCTATTGGGTGGCCTTACCATGAAGCATTAATCGCTGAATATGTAGCAAGTGTTTTGACAAGTTCTGGAGTTTAAAGCAGAATGTCAAAAGCCTTTCCGGCTTATGGGTACAACAGAAATTACTATGTGGAAATGGTAGAGGATAACAATGGATTTCGTTACTCTAGCTACCCTAAAACCTACAACGGACATGGATGACAATCTGGGTCATTGTCGTTCATATTTATCTATCTGACATTTCATACCATTCGAGCGACTGATATATGGAAACTCTTACGTGGTTATTCTTCTAAAGATATTTTTAGGCTCTACGTACTTGGGCGTGCCATATCTCTATATCTCGGACTCGTGACAGTACCGATCTTCATGATTCTGGCAATCATTGCATAATGTTTGGGTACTAAAATAGACTTGAGTTACAGCATACCATCCTGAAAACTGATGGACAAAAGTGAAAGAAACCATCCAAACAATCGAAAGAATGGCTACGAGCCTTGTGATTATAGATTTTCGGGAAAAAGGATGGGTTAATCATTTACCATTGGTAGAATTTTCCTACAAACAACAGTTATCTTGCCAGTATATCAAGGCTGCACCATTCGAAGCCCCTTTTTGTTTTTTTTTTAATTTGGGACGGAAAGTGTAAGATCACATGTTTTGCTGGACTGAGTTGGAGATTCTCACTTACGGGACCAGAATTAATCATATAAACCACTGAAAAGAATCGTACAAATTTCGTCAACGATTGCAAGCTTGCAAGAGATGAAAGAGTTATGCCTATATAAGGGCGGAAACCTTTAGAATTTTCAAGTTGGGATCGTGTTATGTTGAAAGTATCACCTCGAAGGGTATATTCAAATGCGGAAACGAGGCGGAAAACTAAACTCCCCGATACATTGGACATTCAAATTCTTGAACGAATTTGGCCCTAGTGGCGTACAAACTAGAAACTTACATGAAAAGCTTTGTAGTATCCACAATAACTTTACAAGTTTCAAATCTCAAGGAAGTGCTTATCCGAGATTCTCTCGTTATTCCAATGAAAGAAACTTCAAACTCACGACAAGCTCAACTTTGTAGAAGAACCAGTAGAAGTTATGGACCGTGAGATCAAGCAACTCAAGCGAAGTCGTATTCCTATAATCAAAGTACGATGGAACTCTAAAAGAGGACCAGAGTTTACATGGGAATGTGAAGACGAAATTCATGCCAAATATCCTCATCTGTTTTCAATCATCACTTCAAGTTCAATTAAATCTCGAGACGAGATTTCCGTAAGGGGTGGAGACTATAACAACCCGTAATTTTCATAAATGTAAATATCATCTATTAAGTTAGATGATGTACAAACTAATAATCTATATTTGATACTCACCTTTTTCAGGGAAATTTTTCGCTTTATTACATTACATTACTTTGCCTATATCTCAATATGCAATATAACCTGCATAACTAAAGTTAACGGACTCATGCAACCTTCATATGGCAAATACTATCTTACATATTTGTCAAGCAAAACATCATAACTATGTCAAGTAATATCATAATATACATTATTACAAGGTTCATTATTCCTATAAGGTTCATTTGCAACATCATATCAAAACGGGCTTTAAACCATTATCGGATGCCCTAAACCCTAACCTCATGAAAAGATTAACATCTAAAGTGAATGCACAAGCTACTAAAGTATATGTACAAGTAATATAACATCTCATTTGAAATATAAAATCCCTTTAAATCAAAGTACAATTCCTTAAAAGCTCAGTATACAAGTCATTATAAACTCAATCCTAAATTAGCGTTTTAACTTCGTTTTCATCCTCATTTCTTCACTATCACTTATGTTCAAGCTACTATACTCATTTTACAATATATGAACCCTAATTATTCCATTCATAAGCTTTCATACCTCTTTTTGCATTCAAAACCCTAATTCAAAACCCTAAACCCTAAAACCAAGCTAGTTTCTAAACCATGACCCGTTTCTTGATTTTTACATTGTAAACCTAAAACCAACTCTTAATAAGTTTAATAACATATTTACAAATCTCTCAATTCATATTCACTCATCATTATTTTTTTTTTTTTTCATCATTCAAACCTCAATTATCCAAGAAACGAATCCAGATACCCTAATTGTATAATTATGAATTTTGACCGTTTAATTATTTCAGACCATCTCTTCTCAGTAAGCAAAAGAGTCATGTAAAACCCATAAAATGAGTTTACAAACCTTTTTATATCATTAACCATCCTTTTCTTCAACAATGTACGAGGAATTACAAAGCAGATAAACCTAAAAGTATTATACGAGCCCTAATTCCAAGCCACGACTTATTCTTTTAATTTCAACCTATTTTAACTTAAACCAATGACCAAACTTAATTGATAATACTTTATATAAGCCCTAGGATTTGTATTCCATCATTCCTAATCAAGAGTATGCAAAATATAAGCCAAGAAAGTCAAGAAAACCCTAAACGAGCCCTATTTGAACCCGCGACCTCATTTCTCCATTTTAAACCCATTTTAACCCAAACCATTGCTATTATTTGTTAATTTCTTTCTTATCTTAGACCTTAGGGACATGAATTAACCATCCTTTATCAATTACACATATTGTTTAAATCATCAAGACTTACTAGGAATTAGGACACGAGCACAAGTTTATAACAAAGATTGTTGCAAGAAGAGCAAATGGTAGTATAGTGTCAATTACAGAGTCAGATTACAAGACCCTCAACAAGAATGATATTGAGGATATGTATCTGCTAATTGTTTGTGGCAAGGTAGTCGACTATGCTGAGACTGGATTGCTGTGGTCATTATCAGTCTTCATCAGGAGTACAGTGATCTAGGAAAGAGTACATGATTTTCAACTAGGTGTGGAAAGCTATCAAAAAGGTCAATCTTACTGCACTAACAATTACTTTCCCAGGTATTAAGAAGTATAAGACATTCTCTATCATCTTTGAACCAGTGTATGGCATCATATACAAGAATAACAAGAAAGAGAAGAGAGTGATGAGACATCAAGAAATTCCTAAGTTCTGTGATGCTACATTAAAAAGAGTCTTGGAAGGGTTAAAGAGCTACAATAACGATGTAAAGCATGGGTACGTGACTTCAAGTCTCAGTAAAGAAGATGTTGAATACCTGCAACTGTTTGAGGAAGGGATTGAAGAATGGTTGAAGCATCGTAATCAAATGATACGATGGGAAATGTACTTGAACAGAAGACCACTAGGTTCAAGAAGCACACGGACATTAATTCTATCCTGGCCTACAACCCAAATGCAACGGAAGTGTACACGGATGCCCTCAGTGCTTTGAATGACATGCCATTTCCCTTACTTGAACATATTGAAGCTTGTGTTGATCAATCGTTCTCTTATCTTGAAGCTTTACTTGTAATGGGGGTGCGTGAGTCTGTACAGGATGAGGCTGAGACTTCTACAAATCCTGCGTCCGGTGAAACTTCCTCCGCTGGTAGTGATGTTGAACAGTTCATCATTGCATCGAGCGTCCCTTATGTCGGGGATGCTGGTACAACTGCCCAAGATGTAATCCAGTGGATGGAGTAGTAACCGTTGAGTCGGATGAAGTCCCAGCTGGAACCGCGTCTCACGATAATACTGCTGCTGCTGTTGCCTCCGCTCCTGATGTCTCTACTTTTGATCCTGCCACTTTGATTGTCCCGACAACAAGCCTCTTTGAATAGCTTATCTGTAATCTTTGTAATTTGTTTAGTACTTCAGCCGTGTTTTTATAAGCGGCTTTGTAATTTTTCTGGTCCTTGATGGCCGGATATTAATGAAGTTTTAGTTTATTATTAAATTGTTTGTAACTATATTGTTTGTTTCCTTCAGAAAGTGCACTTCCTCCGAAAGGATTAATTGTTAGGTTATCCGTCCTTACGAGGCTGGTCTTTGCCTATTCCCCGTTTAAGTTGATTTTGGGGTTGCTTATCCCTACTTTAGGTGTTGCAAATGCCTAAGTATATTCTATATCTGGAGATATGTGTTTTTGAACATTACTTTTCGCACGGAGATAATTATGGGGTTACTTAGCCCGTATGATGATATCAAATAACGTCTATTTTATAGCATCATTTATCCCATGTAATTAACCCATTTTGTATGATTATTGCAAAGAATTGTTACTTAATCGTTTATATGTGAGAATTACAGTAATTACGGAGTACTTGGTAAATATTAGCAAAAGGCGTGCATTTTGGAGCTTAAAGAATATATTTTGAAGATTACTGTTCTGACAACCAATACGCCATATCCATCAAGGAAGATACGACGTATCCGTGCCTGCACTCACAAAATACCACAAAGACCACATGATCAATATGCCGTATCCAGTGAAGACCAATACGCCGTATTGGAGATATAGTATGTGAATATTCTGGAAGATATCAAATGTGGTCCCTACTCCAAGAAACACCTAATACACCGTATCTAAGCCATTGGATATACCGTATCGACACCGACTCCAGACCCTATAAATAGAAAACTCAAAAATGAGTTTTAAGTGTGCTAAATCATATTCTTGATACCTAAACCACAAAAGTAGATTTTCAAAGGAGAAAAGAGAGCAGATGAGGTCTTGCAACGCATTCCAATCCATAGGATACAACATGTAATTTCTTATACTTTTGTAATCATTTAGTTTTTGGTATCATTCGTTAACTCGGTTAGTTTACCTTGGCTAAGCCATTACTCTTTTGAAGGCTAATACCTTCAGGTATTAGCCATTATTATGAAGATCTGAATGTTCAGTTTTGTTTATATCCCGATTGCTTAATTTATTATTGTATACTTGTTTATGTTTATCAATTTATACTTGTTTATGTGCTTTAATATGCGACCTATCATATAACTGGATCTAGTAATACTGACCAAGTAATCTAGATGCTGGGATAACTCTCTATATAGTGATTAATACATCTAGAATAATAGGATCACAAATATTGTCCTGCTAAATCCATGCTAGGATACGCTTCTGGCTTAACTATATATTGGATATTGCCTTTGGTTTATTAAACAAGTTGACTAGCAGGTGAACCTAAATAATTCAACAAATAACATTCTGATTCCATTGGATAGTTGGACAAGTGGACTACTAATGTATAAATCATCGTTAAGCAGTAAGTGGGTAAAGTCTCTATGAGCTAGGGTTTAACAAGATCACCATTGCTTTAATCCCTAAGATAGATTATAATCAGCAAATAAGGATGCTTTATGCAGATGCTTTAATTGTGACAGAATTAATGTGTCTAGGTCTTAGGATGAAGTCTCGCCTAAATCTAAGAATGATATGCCACATCGAGATAAGTAATCATTGCACTAAATAAACAAACCAACTTCTAATCGGATTAATAATGGCTAATACAGTTTTCTATTATAAGGCTTGACCGCTCTTTTATCTTCTGTTAATTTGCTTGTGTAGGTTAAAGTGTCTTGAATTGATTGTAGTCACCACCAAACCCGTGCCAGTCTCTCAGGCTGAAAACCCCCTTTACCTGTTATAATTAGCATTAGAATTAACATAGGATTAGCATAGGTTTGACTTAGATTAGAATTAACTTAGATTAGATAACTAAAATATTAATAAATTGAGAGATTTAACCTCGCTTCAAGTGTTCGACACCCTATTTACCACGAATCTACCACCGACCAGGTACACTGCCCGTTAAAGTGTTGTTTTTGTTAAGTCGGCAAAATATAAATTTAAAACTTGAACTTTTATAAATAAATACCACATAACGACACATCAAGTTTTTGGCGCCGTTGCCGGGGAGTGAAAATTAATCTTGATTTTTATTTTATATTTTGGTTTTTAGATTAGATCTAACCCTTAGGATTAGTGTAATTTAGGATAGTTTATAATCTTGTTTGTTTATTGTGTTTGTGTTATACGGCGTATTCAGTTCACTGAATATGACGTATTGGTTATTTAATAATTTTTCTAGTAAGTTTATTTCAGGATGGACGACCCAAACATTACTATGAAAGAATACATAAGGCTCAAGGAAGAAAAAGCTCATAAATGTGAGAAAGTGTTTAACTGGGAAACTGCTAAGTATGGTAGAATCTGGTATGATGAAGACGGTCACAACCTCAAATCTATTGAAAACGAACTCCCAGCTATAGCCTTCAATGATAGTTTAAAATCAGGTGAAACACTATCTTGTGAAACCACGGTAAGTTCTCTTAACGATGAAATTGACTTTAAAATTTCATTTGACGATTCCCATGATGAAGATTACATGGTAACTTTTGACAAAAACTCATTTTCTTATAAAATAATTTATGTCAATAATTTGAAAACGGATTCGGAAAATGATAATGAAAAAGACAATATGCCTTCCTTCCCACCACCCGAGCCAACGGTCAGTTGTATTGATGATTTAGACTTCTTTAAAGATTTTGAGAATGAATTTCCAGCCATTGTTTACAATAATGCCCAAACGTCTAAATCAGATTTATTAACTGAACCAATTTTAAGCCCTCAACATATCAATGAATTTGATTTGAATGATGAAACATCATTGTCCGAATATGATGAAGAGGAACAAAATGTTTTGTACTTTAATGATCTATTCCGTTTCTACATATATCCACCCGATGATTAAAAGTCG
This sequence comes from Tanacetum coccineum, assembly GCA_026074375.1. Taxonomy (NCBI): domain Eukaryota; kingdom Viridiplantae; phylum Streptophyta; class Magnoliopsida; order Asterales; family Asteraceae; genus Tanacetum; species Tanacetum coccineum. Next base: position 13,614 of record BQNB010070592.1, read on the forward strand.
GAAAAAGACAATGATGATAATGAAGTCGACATAATACAATCTTCAGGGGGTAATGAAATTACACAAGGGTTAAATATACTTTTTGAAACAAGTCACGATAAAATCAATAAAACATTCCAAACGGGAAGTTTTGTCATGAAATTAAGTGTAAATATCGTGATTTGAAATTATTACGTCAACGGAATGCTAATCTATCTCATTATGAATTTATATGTGCCGTTTGGCATTTAGTTCGACCCTCAACGGTATTATAAGGATGGTGTTTATACAAGAATGTTGCGGAGGCCAAGGTATATTTTCTTTGCTTTATTTAAATTAGGAAAATTGATCTCCAAGAATGAATACGGCGTATAAGGTTAAAACCTATACGGCGTATCCACTGTTTTTAATAGAAGTTGACTAAGTCAACAAAACTCGTGGCGTATTAATCAAGAATCAATACGACGTATCGAGTTTGGGTATAAAAACCCAACTGATACGTCGAATTGAGTTTTACCACAACTTTTCACTCTCAGACAAAATCTTTTTACCACTAGACAAATTCTTGGAGATCTTTTGTTTTTGATTCGTAATCATAATATTCTTTGTCACAATCATACAGTAATAAGCTTTCCCCTTTCCCTTTTCGATTTGCTATTTTGAATTGAATTTCAATTTAAGAATTAGGGTTAGGGTTTGATTAATGAAGAGTTAGGTGTTAGACAATAAGACCTTAAGTTTGAATACCTTTACCCTCCCCCTAAATAAGACTGGTAGTTTTATGAATTACAAATGGGTCAACATGGGTAAAAAGGGAATCCCTTTTTGTTTTCATATTACAGAGCAATACGGCGTATCCACTCAAATGGATACGACGAATTGACTTAATTTTACCCCATTTTAAAAACCTCAATGCGGTGTATTCAGTAAATTGAATGCGACGTATTGATAAGAAAAGGATCATGAGTCATCAATCCCATACACCATATTGGTTTTAATCTATACAGCATATTAAATATATTGATCCTTATACGACATATCCGTTTATGAATACGCCGTATCCACCCTTAGAAAAGAATGTCTAAAAATTCTATAATCTTTGTACTATTCTCGTTGATTTTTCAGATATGGCTCTTCCACCATGTGATCAGAGGCACCAGTACCTTATGTACGAGGGATTACAATACACATATACTGATATAGTGGATTTTGAGACGAGGTTAGCTAGGATATACCAGAGGGAGGTACACATGGTGCAGGTATCTGATATTGGGGGATTACCAGACTTGATGGTTAAAGGGTTGAGTGCTAGGATGCTTATGGAGCACAGGGATGCTCATGGAGTGAGTTTGTTCAATAACTGAGCCTAGAGGTAGTTATTTGATATCAGGGGGCCGTTGGTACACGAGCTCATTCTAGAGTTTTTTAGTACATTTAGGTTTGGAGAGGCTGTACTTGATTTGGACATGCTTGGAGCTCTATAGTTTCAGTTAGGAGGAGCTAGGCGTCGCCTGAGCAGGAGGTAGTTTATTTTAGCCATAAGATTGCACACTACTGAGGAGATGGAGATTGGTGGATTAAGTGCATACTGGGCCGAGAGCGCGAGGCAGATTCCCAACAAGGGGGATCTGAGAGATTATTAGATAGAGATCTCATCTGCTAGAGATTTCCTTGGCATAACCCCGTCCTACACTTCTATTAGGGATCCGATACTCAGGCCGTGCCATAGGTCGATTGCGTGCAATATTGCCCAGAGGAGTCAGGCACATGAGAAGGTGACTGATTTGTTTTACTTGAGAAGGATGGACGTCGGCTCGGTTAACGTCCCTTATTTATTAGCTAGGTACTTGAGATTGTTTGCTTTAGGGAGGAATCATGGAGTGATGATATCTAGAGGTCCGTTTGTTGCTAGGTTGGCTGAGCATTTTGGTTTGCTTATTGAGGAGATACTCTAGGGGTTGACTGTGATTGTGAGGGAGCTCTCGGTTATCAATATAGGTAAGTTGGTGAGATTACTGATCTGTAAGGAGATTGATAATACATGGGCTTGGGTAGCCTTGGGACCAGAGAGGCAGCCTGATGCTGCGGCTAGTGCCCATGGAGTCGTTCAGGATGCTCCTGTTGTTGATGAGGGTGACCGGGTGATTTCGGCACCAGTACTTGTACCATTGCCATCACCAGTTTCTGCCAGGACTATGTCAAAGAGGATGGCCAGATTAGAGGAGGACGTGCATGAGATTCGTGGAGCGTTAGCTGAGCAGCGTGAGGTGATTAGTGCTATGGCCAGGGATTTCTCTAGATTCACCATATGGGCTGCCAATGGCATTGCACAGTTATTAGACTTTGCTCGAGTTACCTACACATCATACTCTAAGAATCGTATTCCATATCAGCATAGGGTTAGGCAGAGAACTAGTGAGGCCAGCACATTCACAGCCCAACAGGACCAGCAGCAGCCAGACCCATGATCCCCCTATCCTTATTTCTTTGTTTCTATCTGTACATTTATTATTCATGTCGTGATGTATCTAACTTAAAATAGGTTCTCATATTTATGTATGTATATCATGATATGATGTTTTGACTTGTTTATGCATGCTAGAACAAACACTGGCAGTAAGTTCAGCACCATAGCTCGTGAGTACATTTCAGAAACAAGCATCGTATTTAAACAAGAATAACAGAATCAAGAAGTGAGAGTGATTTCAAGTATGTGGGAGCTAAAGAAAAGTATAACTTAAAGACTTTGCTGTAAACAAAAGTGCTTCCCGGGAGACAACCCGGAATGTTATTTATTTTTATCGAGTCTGTCTTCCCAGTCATCAATACGGCGTATCTGCTCCATACCATACGGCGTATTGATTGTCTGGACGTTATCAGTCGTTACTTTTTATGCACTTTAAAAACATTATTGTCAGTTCTGGCAATACGGCGTATTCACCAGACTGACTCGTATTTAGTTTGTTTAGTTTAGTTTAAATTAACCGTAGATACCACAAACTTTACACATTAAAGTAAAAAATACGTGCATTCCTATCTTGGTATTTACGTGTGATATTGTGTGTATCAAAGTGTGATAGATAAAATCTTGTCTGTGTTTTTGAGTGAGATAATAACAGGAGGCACAGGTTTATGAGATAGGGTTAGGGTTTCAAGCGAAGTGTAAAAGTGAGAGTTTTATAACTAAAAAGTTTAGGTTAAGATTTTAATGGGTTATAATCATTTTTGAGCTGGACCCAATCTATCTGAATTGTTATCATATTTTAGGCCGAATAATATTTTTTTAGGGGCTGCATACATTTCTTGTAAGTGATATTATGGGCTAATTTTTGTAACATCGAACATGCACCTACAAAAATTTTTGGATTGAATTTTTGGGTTTGTGTTGAAAATTACTTGGGTTTCGTTGTGCTAAAACAGAAAAATGGAATCAAATGAGAAACAACAATTATTTGCTCAAAAAGTCCAACAACAAAACACGACTTTGACTAGTCAACTTGAGTTTTATAAAGAAAGGGTTTGGGTTTTGGAAAACATCAAAGGGGATAAAAATTATCTCAACGAATTTCTAGAGGCCGATAAACAGCAAAACATTTTAGTCAACAAGCCTAATGTTTAAAGTAAAAATACGTGCATTCCTATCTTGGAATGCACGTATTTTTTACTTTAATGTGTAAAGTTTGTGTTAATGTGTAAAGTTTGTGTGTAAAGTTTGCGTTTACGATTTAGACTGATTCGTCGATATTTCTTAATGTGTAAAGTTTATGTTTCCTGAGTCTTGTGTTAATTTTCTTACGGTTGGAAGAAATTTGCACATCGCAAATGAGAATGTATAAAGTAGTCAAAACTCATGTATTTTTACTACCATCACAATTAATGGTACGTCCGAAGAATGAAGAATTACCGAAGGAATTATTCGGAATTATTATGATCGTGAAGATGGTGAAATTACACCGAGTTTCTTAGTATAGTGTTATGAAAAAAAATCAAAAAAATTAGAAAAATGGCAACAAAAAAGTAAAGGAAATGAGTGAAGATAATCGTTTCACAATGACTGAAGGAATTATACGAAGGATCGATTATTCGTTGATACAAATCGATGATGTAGAGTATTGTATAAAGTGGAAGATATCGCCACTTGCCTTGTAAAGTATGTAAAGTATGGGATGATTGGGAAATTGACATTTACAGGAACGCCAACTTAATATTTTGGTTATCTAATTTATGTCAATTCTATTCTATTCTAAACCTATGTTAAACCTATTTCAGTCTAAATCCTAATTCTAATGGGAAAAAGGGGTTTTCAGCCTGAGAGACTGGCACGGTTTGGTTGGTGTCTATAATCAATTCAAGGCACTTTTACCCACGCAAGCTAATTAACAAAAGATAAAAGAGTGGTCGAACCTTATATAAGAAAACTGTATTAACCATTATTAATATGATTAGAACATTGGTTTGTTTATTTAGTGTAATGAATTCTTCTCTTGAGGTGGCATATCATTCTTAAGACTTAGGCGTTACATCATCCTAAGACCTAGACACAATAATTATGTCACAATTAAAGCATCCGCATAAAGCATCTTTATTTGTTGATTATAATCTATCTTAGAGATTAAAGCAATGGTGATCTTGTTAAACCCTAGCACATAGAGACTTTATCCACTTACCGCTTAATAGAAATTTATACTCTAGTAGTCTACTTGTCCAACTATCCAATGGAATCAAAATGTTATTTGTTGAATTATCTAGGTTCACCTGCTAGTCAACTTGTTCAATAAACCAAAGACAATATTCGATATCTAGTTAAGCCATAAGCATATCCTAGAAAGGATTTAGCATGATAATACTTGTGATCCTATGATTCTAGATGTATAAATTACTATATGGAGAGCTATCCTGGCATCTAGATTACTTGGTCTGTATCACTAGATCCAGTTGAATGATAGGTCTCATATTAAAGCACATAAACAAGATAGTTGGATCCCTTACTGAATAGATCTTGAACCTTTAGCTTACAAAGGGTTTGTTACTTTAGATAAATCCAAAGCAACAGTAGTGAAACACTGATTGAATACTATTGATTATGCGGAAACTAATCAACAAGGTATTAGCTTCAATAGTCATAATAAATACAAGTGTAATAATTTAGCCAAGGTAAACTAACCGATCGGTTAAACGTGGTGTGACTACGTCTAGTGAGAGGACTATACACGATTACTAAGTTTATGGAATTACACGATGTCCTCCTATCAGAATTGAATTACGTTGATCGACATTCTTCTGATCCTTTTCTCTCTGGAAATTGACTTTTGTGGTTTAGGTATCGAGAATATGATTTAGCACACAACTTGTTTTGAAGTTTTCTATTTATAATGTCTGGAAGTCGGTTCAATACGGCGTATCCAATGGGTTGGATACGGCGTATTGGGGATTTCTTGGAGTAGGGACCACGTTTGATATCTTCCAGAATATTATATTGATTCCATATCTTGAATACGGCGTATTGAGTCCTCTGGATACGGCGTATTGATCTTTAATCTTCTGTGGTCTTTGGTGAGTGCAGGCACGGATACGCCGTATCTTCTTGATGGATATGGCGTATTGGTCTTCAGAATAGTAATCTTCAAAATATCTTCATTTAAGCTTCAGAATGCGCACCTTTTGCTATGTTTCACCAATTACTCCATAATTACTGCAATTCTCAAATATAAACGATTAAGTAACAATTCTTTGCAATAACTATACAAAATGGGTTAATATCATGGGATAAACGATGCTATAAAATAGACGTTATTTGATGTCATCAAATATCCCCCACTTGAATCCTACTTGTCCTCAAGTAGCCTTTAGAAGTTTACAAAAATGTATCCCTAAGGATATTTTCCATTAAATCATTTACTCGATCTATTACAAGTACACAACCAAACACCTCACGAAATAGGAAGATGGAAACACTCAAATCACTCAACTAATCTATGTGGTAACATGTAACTAATTCGCTCAATTTCGTACATGACGGATGTGGGTTCTGAATTATCGATTGAGATGTGAAGCATGGATCAAGGTTACACATCTCCACCACTAAAGCCAAGGTAGTAAACAAGTTATATATAGTGTAAATATGGGTTTTTGTATGGAAAGGCGTACGGTTGAATCATTATAGAATTCTTTCACCAGAAGTACCACTCCACAAGGCAGCATGAGAAAGAATGCACACAATACACACCCAGAAGCCAGGATAGACATGTGTTGTTCGATAATATCCCCTTTGGGAATTTAACCATTATCGGTTATGATTCTGAAGAATGATATAGGGTAGGAACCTTCTAACTTTTACTAAAAGTCATAAACCAACAAGGTACAAGACATGCATACATGACCGGAACGCCATAATAGACATGCATGTTCGTATGGCTCCTCATTAGCGTAAAACCAGAGGTCCAATCATTAGGTGAGAGGGAAGTAAATTGTTGTTAAATAAAAATCAAGAAACAAATAGATTAAGCTTAAAGTACTAGTTGCTAGACCCCTTATTTTCTGAAAGTTATTATGTACAAAGACACAACTATTTACAACGTCTTGATCATAGATCAAAAACAACAACCTAAGTTGGCGTTCCCATAACGGTCAACTCCCCAATCATCCCAAAACTTTATATACTCTACAAGGTAAGGTGTTGATATCTTCATTTGTACATACTCTATTTCGTTGATTTTGTCGAAGTCATCAACGAATAATCGACCCTTCGTATAATTCCTCCGGTAATGCTCTTTCGCGAAACGATTATCTTCAAACCTTCTTTTTTTCATTTTTTTACTAACTAAACTTCAAATCTCGGTGTAGTTTCACCATCTTCACGATCATAATAATTTCGGATAATTCCTTCGGTAATTTCTTCGTTCTTCGAATTCATCATTAATTGTAAATGTAGTGTGAAGAATTTTACCATGAGCTAAGGCATTGACTACTAATATACATTCCCATTTGCAATGTGCAAATTTCCAACCGCACCAAAGATAGAAAATGACACAAGACTCAAGAAATACAGACTTTACACTTTAAGCAACTAGCAACTGTAAATTAAACTTAATCTAACAGGGTAGGTTAAGGTGTAAGGGTGTAACAAAAAAAATAATTAGTGTAAATTCCTAAAGGATTGGCTCTATAGGTTGTTCTAAGTGGATCTTCACTCTAAAGGCGAGAGTGGAAAAGGGTTTAAATGGGAGGTTAACTAACCAGTGTAGTTAGTTAATAAACCACATGGATAGGCTTTTTGGGTGTAATCCTAAAAATTTACCAGTTTAAACAGGTTACTCCAATTAAATCGATAATACTCATCATTATGGTCTCGAGTGATATACCAAGCCAAGTTTTAAAGTCTACTACATCACCGGCACACTCATATTTTGTAGAATTTAGGTAAAAATTTGGAAATAGATAGGCTAAATCCTCACAATATCTATCAAGGGTTATTGTGTGTGGGTTATGTAACGTGTAATTTTCACAAAAGTATGCTTGAAAGTTTTTTAAATATGATCATAATTTAAGCATTTTTAGTGTTTTTGTGTGAAAAATTAGGACAAGTAAACATTCTAATTCCATCCCCCTACTTGAAATATACAACGCCCTCGTTGTATGATTAAAACATTAAATACGGGAATTAAAAAGAATTAGAATGAGAAACTCCCCTGATATTTGCTCAGTAGTGACTCTCCATGTAACTTTATTGAGCAATAATTCATGTTGAACAGCCGTCTTGAAGTTTCAAGACTCCAACACTTCAGTATCTCCAGATTTTGTAGATTCTCCACCAACATTCGTTGATTTTTCTTTTCTGAGGTCCTGTATAAAATATAGGAAACTATTGACTCCTATCTTGATATCTACGGTTAATTTAAACTAAACTAAATAAAAACTTAAGTACTGGTTAGCCTATGGATACGCCGTATCATGTTAATGAATACACCGTATTGACAGAACTAACAATAATGTTTTTAAAGTGCATAAAAGTAAAGACTGATAACGTTCAAACAATCAATACGCCATATGGTATGGAGCGGATACGCCATATTGATGTCTGGGAAGACAGACTCAATAACAAAATTAAATAACATTCTGGGTTGTCTCCAGGGAAGCACTTTTGTTTACAGAAAAGTCTTTAAGTTAGACGTGTCTTCAGCTTCTTTTCACTATTCTATCTCATGCATGCTGATGTGCCTGCGTGTGAGCCATTCTTCCGTCTTTGCATTCCGTATGTAATCGGGTCCTAAGTTCAAGACTCCTTTGTTGAACCCTTTAAGCTTTTGGTATGCATACGAAACTCCATTCTTCATATCCTCATCACTTACTTTTAGTAATGGTGGGATCCTGTTGCATTGTACATTGGTGTGGTGTTTAAACCTCGGATGTGATCGCACAATTTGGTAAGTTTCTTATCATTACCATTGTAAATGGTAATCATTCCATCGAACCGTCTAGCATTAATTCCAACTTCATTCAAAAACGGTTCACTGAAAATAACATCGCCTATTTCTTCATCAAGATAATCATCCATATCCTCTAAAATTGTGAAGTCAGTCATTACAGAAAAAGTTCCAAAGAAGATAGGTACGTTCATTAAATCTCCAACTACATTATTTCCCTTGTACTCCATCTTATCTTTCATTATAGAGTTGTGAAACTTCCTAGACATCACGTTCACGTACAAGACAGGGAAAAAATTAGCGTGTACGAATTCAAAACCTATCATGCATGAAAACTTCAAGTTGTAGGCATAATCCATATGAATCTTTTTATCGTGGTCATGATCAC
>BQNB010070593.1:9498-33073 GCA_026074375.1 Tanacetum coccineum
ATGAAACTTATGCTTAAATAACCACATGGAGCAAATCAGGTTGACATTCGAAGGCTTGGGCACAAGAATCTAAGTACCATTTTTAACTAGCGCATTATACTCATCATGCATAGAATTAGACCAATTAAGGTCTTTTAAAGCAAGAAACGGAGATTTAGGAATAGGAGAAAGAGGTGAAGTGTGAAGAGATAAATGATTAATAGGTTTAACGATTCTGGCTTGAGACCGAGTTGACAAGCATGGCAGACATGTAGAGACCTCTCTTTATTACAAGAAATTAAATGACGAGAAGAGAGAGAATGAATGGCATCATCCCCGGGATTACCGAGGCACTGGTGCCAAGTAGAGGAACTAGTGGAAACAAAAGTAGCAGGAATGGTTGACGGCTTGGTAACTAGATAGAGATCACCCGAACTGTCACATCGAAGGAGGATATGGCGAGTCAAGAAATCCTTCACAGAGAAACCATATGCGTCAAATTCAATAGTGCAGTTATTATCTCTAGTAAATTGACGAACAGAAATGAGATTTTTAATGATATTAGGTGTTACAAGGACATTGTAAAGATGTAAGGGGCGATGTAGAGATGGAATAATGCTATGTCCGGTGTTGGTAACGGGAATAGAGTTACCGTCGCCAACATGAATAGATGGGTATAAACGCGAATTAAAAAGAGTACTTAAATTATGAGCATTAGAATTTAAGTGAGAAGTTTCACCTGTATCCATGTTCCAAGTTGGGTCGTACAACGTCATAGTGCTAAACGCACTTGGTAATGAAGTGGCCTGAGACGAATGAAGAGCAGGCGCAGCCCCGAGAATACCTTGGCTGTTGAAGGGCAAACTGTGAAGATTATGTTGTTGTCGGACCGGTTGCTGCTGCTATTGGGTTGTACCATATCCATGCGGCTGGTGGGCCGCAAAAAGAACCGGTTGGGCCGGCTGTTGAACTACACCATAAGAGAAAGGGGTGTGTTGGTTGTTGGGCTATGAGGGTAGGCCTTGCTGATTGTATTGGGCCAGATGAGTGGAGTGGTAGCCAGAAGGGGGTTGAGAAGCCCAATGCATATTTCTATTCAACTGGGAAGAGTAGACAGTGGCTCGATCACCAAAATTCCTACTAGACTTATTATTTAACCCGGACCGATTTCGGTGGTCATGAATATACTTGCACCGATCACCAAATTTACATGTCCCTTTATTAAAATGATTACAAAGTTGAGGGAGATTAGAGGGCTTGTTCGGGTTACCTTTGTTGTTCGACTGGTTGGATGCCAAAAGAACCGTTGGTGACGACGAGCTACTTGAGAAATCGGTGGAAGAGCCGGAGTCATTATTGAATGATGATTCTTTTAGAAGCAACATGGTACGAACGTTTTCAAAGGAGGGGAAGGTTTCACGGTTACGAATAATCTCAACAAGGGTAGCAAACCTAGAGTCAAGACCATTGATGGTGTAAATGACCAAGTTTTTGTCACTGACAACACAACCAAGGTTTATAAGCCTATCAGCCATAGACCTAATTTTGGTGCAATATTCATTGACGGTCATCTTGCCAATCTTGATAGACCGAAGCTCATTATCGAGATTGATTGCCCTAGCATCTTTGTTGTCATGAAACAATTCTTTCAAACGATCCCATAGAGCTTTTGCATTACCCGGTGTGGTAACGACTTGCTCTTGAAGAGAATCACATAAGGATCCAAGGATCCACATCTTGATGAGATCATCAAGTTGACACCATTCCGGGTTAGTAGATGCGGTGTCGGTTTCAACATGGGATTTGAGACCGAGGCTCCCAAGATGAATGAGGGAAAAAGAGCTCCACGAGTTGTAGTTATGTTTTTCTAGGTCTAATTTAATGGGGACTTTGTTCGGGATGCTAAAGGGAATTATTTTATCGGTTGTAGAAGGTGGTGGTGGTGGTGGTGGTGTGTCTTCCACGGCCATGGATGCCGAATGGAGATATTGGTGGTGGTAGGGTTAGATTGGACGTCGGTAGTGGAGAAAAAAGAGGAGGGGGACGAAAGATTAAGGAGATTTTTAAGGAGAGAAAGGCTGTGATACCATATTGAAGGTTAATGTTTTCCTTGATTATAACTGATAACAACTATCCTATATATAGGATACAAGAGATTATTCTAGAATAATAACAATGGGCTTGGGCCTAATACAAATCAATAAGTAATAAATGTTGATTGATGACTTGACTTTGAATATTGACTTGACTGTTGAATGATGAATCTTGACTTGACTTATATACGGCTAATATCCAAAAATATATGACTAATAATAATTAGGTAAAATTTGTTCCACTTTTATGACAAAGAAAATCTTTGAAAGTTTTAAAATCTTTTAATTGTTATTCTCTTGATTTCGTTTCTATGAATACAAACCCTAATTATTGTATAAAAAGTGTTATAAAAACCACGTCGATTCTCACAAAAATATTAAAAAAAAACCATAATCTTTACTAAAACCCTAAATTTCCGATGGCTGGCTTTTTATCCAGGCTTGTTACCAAGATTTGCCGTGTGCTCACAACCAGGAAGACAGTGGATGATGATGAAGTTGCTCCTCGGCGTAATAAAGTTCGTACCTTTAAAGTTCCTGATCAAAATCTGCTCACAACCAGGACAATGGATGATGAAGACGCCCCTGGGCTCAAGGCGGTGCCTAACTTCCGAGTTCCTGATGAAGTTGAACCTGAAGATGTCGTCGACGTAAGTTAATCTATCACAAACACGACAAGTTTTGTACCAACACTATCTATATCTATCTTTCATAATAAAATATAATGTCTTGCAGCCAGCTGAGATGACCACCCTTGAAAGCAGACTAGGATCTCTCATTCAACACAATACTATTATCCGTGCTCCTGCTTTCAAAGAGTTCCTGATGAGGTTGAACATGAAGATGTCGTCGACGTAAGTTAATCTTTCCCAAACACGACAAGTTTTGTACCAACACTATCTATATCTATCTTTCATAATAAAATATAGGGTTAATGGCATATAATAGCAACGTACTTTTCCATTTGAGCCATTATCAGATATGAACTCCAAAAAGTATCACAATAGAGATATGGGAATAGGTTTTGGGTGTCGAGAGACGTCAGCTCGTAGCAAAATAGAGGAAGTGTTTGGTTATGGATTTAGAAAAGAGTAAATGGTATACAAGCTGCTGCCGGCGGTCCCATATATATATAGGGGCCGCCTGTTTTAATCAGGGGGCCGCCTGGTTTATGGGGACCGCCACCAGCAGAGATGTTTTGGAATCTGACAAATTTTGTGAAGGGAGTGACATTTTAATTTGCATTTCGCCAATTAAAAATGCTTAAAATACTTCGGATGAAGTAATTAAGTTAACACGACACGGAATGGAACACAGACCGAAATCGAAGCTAGAAGAAAAGAAGAGAACGATTTATGGAATGTGTTTCATCATTCCTAAACCTTGACGAAGATAATTTAACGAATCGAGCTTGAGGGGTAAAGAAATAATGTCGGCTATGTTATCTTTAGACGCAACCTTTTCGATGGAGATGTTTCCTTTTGGACATAGTCCCGAAGGAAATGGTGACGTATCATCGGTGTGTTCCGTGCGCGAAAATAATAATAATAATAATAATAATAATAAAACAAACGAAGATAGAGACGACGATCTTGACAATGTCAAGACGGATGATGGTTAGCGTACGTTAAACTATACTCACAAAGTTATGTAGCTCTTCTCGAGCATTGAGATAGAATAATCACACGACGAGGTATACGATTGTCTTAAAGGTGGTAGCGGAAATAGTGGATGAAAGAGATTATCCATCTCTATGGTTGAAGAGGCGTGGTTGAGTGAGAAGGAAACTGTATGATTGAAAGAAAAAGATTGTTTTCGTCAAAGAGAAATAATGTTTTCGTCGAAAAGAAAGAGAGAGCGTTAGATTTGTATCTAACCTTTTCTTGACGAAAGAGTGAATGATTTGGAAGAAAGCAAGATGATGATCAAAGGAGTGTGTGAGTAAAGATTCTAGAGATTTAATACCATTTTGAGACTCTTTTGACTTTTGATTGTGACACGGACGCGAGATTAATATTATAGTGTGAGAATAATATTACCGAGATGCATTAAGATAGATAGATATAAGCAATGCAGGTTTATCTAACATGCATCAACACAATAATCAACAAGATTAATGTGTAAGACTATATGACATTTAAATATTAATTGTCATACATTAAACTAACATAGTATAGGTGCACAATTAACACATAATTCATGTAAAATAACACATACGAAACGTGATAATTTTAAATGCAATCATCATGTAAAACATGTTAGCACTTAGGCACTTAGGAGCATGTGTTATATAGATAAACCAAGAGATATTTTATCTAAATTGCTAGTAAAAGGCAAACGTTTTTACAACAGACATGCATTCAATAGCTAAGCAAATAGATGTTGAGCATTAAGATAAACATGAAAGCATATAATTACATTACATAGGAGCACGTTATAATCTTGAAAATTCAATAGCACATATGTGGTGCAGTATTTAGATGGACTAAAGAAGAAAACCTAATATATACTTGCTGTAGTGTGTACTCTATGAGCATACACTAGTTTATGATGTGGACTATCATTAGGTCTATTATAGAAGAGCATTTAGTCAATTTAGAGATTGAATATGAGACTATCACTAGTGGTGATCAATTCAGGTAAACACGACATTTTTACGGGTTATACACGATCAACTTCACTCTTGAAAGCAATTCAACCGTTAGGTCAAATTGAATTTCTAGTGCAATAGGTTCTCCAATAGCCATTCTCATGTTAGATAAAATAGAATTCCTATATTTTCCTAATGAAGTGTAGCAAAGATAAACTTTGTATTGTCTTTTCATACAGGGCCTAATATGACTCAACTAACATACTTTAATTTTGGTTCACATAATCCTAATCAAGATGTGTGGAATTCTAAGGTTAAATGATAGAGAAAGCAAGTTGTTGTAGGTATAAGAGAGAATGAGTCATATAGAACCTAGGAGTATGCTTAAGAGTGACAAATGTGTAATGCTTTATATATGGTGTCAAGAATGCACATTTGCTTGTCTTTTTGAAAGAATTAATTAGGTTGTTTACCCTAATTAGATCTTGTGAATGTTTCTTTGTATAGATAATGATGATTTACGAAGGTTAGTTACATGTTATGTGGCCTTTTTTAAGCAAGTGATTAACTAGAGGAAAATTTATTTAAATATAATGCCATATGGCGTTTTACCTAAAAACCGAAGATGGAATCTAAGGACGATATAGGATCTATCGATCCATGGATTGTGTGCCCAAATTTGGGCAAGGATCATTTTCCTACTATTTAGGAGATGGTGTTGAAATTAGGTTATTAGGAGAAGCTTATATAAGTTATAAGGGTTCTTGGTTTGATTATTCGGAAATGACATCCAAGACTTACTTATCAAGTTGGAGAGACTCTTATGAGTTTCCGTGGAATTTCATTAAGTCGTCATCCTACTTAGAGTTTTTCTTCTTTCTGTGTTAAGTTTTAGCATGTTTAATTTGACCATAGCTAATAAAACAAACATTTTGAACACTTTAGACTCAATTTTAACATCTTTCATTGCAAGTCGTGAATAGGCAATTTGATGACTAATGGTTTTCTTGCAATCGACTTCGTGATTTCATGTAATAACCGAGGATGGTTAAACACGCAGACACGGGAAAATATCTATGGTCATTTGATTGATATTTTCGTGATCTAGATAAATTCTAATCTCGATTTCATGTTCATATTCCAAATTTGTAATTAGATTGAATAATGAAATTGATTATCGTTTGAATAATAATCATCGTTATATTCAAAATCCCCTTACGATCACCTATTGAAAGAAAGCACAAAAATGGTTTGTGGAATGTGTTCAATTCTTCTAATTTAACCTAGATGGTTAAGGGCTTCTCATTTGTGAAGAAGAAATTATTAGTGCTTATTTGATAAGTAAGAGAGGAGTTTTGAGTTGTGCTTTTGAATGTTGTTGAAGCAAGTTACATAATGTTGTGGTTTTGCTCATGTGTGGCTTTACGGAGATGAGACTTTACAATTGCATTGTAAGTAAATTACTTGAATATTTTTAGCCAATACATTCAAGTCGTCAATCCTACTTCAGTGTGGGTTAATTTTTTAATTTGCATATATTTGCCAAAATAATTTGGACACAATTTTGGAACAAGTTAGACTCAATATGACATCATCTACACAAGTGTGAGGTTATGATCGATGCATATTCTTATCGTTCTTGAACGGAAAAAGATGCTGTTATTTTTTTTTCTATCGAGTGTGATTGAGTATGTAGGTTTAAGATAATATCTCTTGTTATATTTTGATATAATCTTAAAGCTAGACAAATAAGAATTCGATTTCTTGTCCATACTCGAAAACTTGTCAATTAGATTCGATAATAATATCAATCATAGTTTGAATAATGAGTTGATATATATTCGAAATCTTTCTTGACCCTCGAACACTCTTTTAAAAGAAGACAAATAAAGATTTTCATAGTGTGTTCCATTAATCCTAAGACTAGTTATAAGTGTGAGGTTGATGAATAATGACAAGTTAATTTCTTACTTCAAGATTGTCATATATTTTGCTTGTGCGAAAAACTATTTGTTGTTATGCATAGTATGCATAGTTTTTGACATTTTATTAGTATATGAATGATTTTTCTAACCATTTTAATACAAAACATATATTTTGTAAAATACTATATGTTTATAAAAAGTATATAATTATTGTGTGTGTGTGTTGTTTAGAAAATGCGAAGCACTAAGCAAAGTTTAAAAATACATTTTTTTTACTTAATTACCATTGTATTAATACAATCTTTTATTTTGTTTAACCAACCCAAGGTCAAACACCGCAAGATGATGAAAAGATTTAGACATTTTTTTGGATGAGAGTTAATGTGTTAGATATATTTTATTGACGGGTTTTAACATATGATCATAGGACATTATTTCTCCACACACTTGACAAACTATTTAACTCTCGTTTCTAAATGGGTTATTACACTCAAAATATAGTGATCTATGCCTATATGCAATGCACAAACAATTTTGCAACTTAACGCAAGCTAGTAACATACAAATAGCATACATGGCACATGTGTTTAGATATATAATTAGCTCAATTACAAATAGTAATGATTACTTATTAATATCTATTAACCAAGTTGAAACAAAAGTTAAACACACATAATCATCTAGCATACACATAAGGATATTCGTCGTCGTTTTGTGTATTAGATATAACGATGTATACATAGCTTGATTTTATTTAAAAACAAAAAAAGTTTCCTCCCCATTTTAAAAATAAATCAAGATCAGTGTTTTCAAGGATAAGTTGACTAGAAATGCTCGACTTGAAATAAAAGGTAAACTACAAGTTTTACGTCAAACCAATTTACCCAAACATGTTTTAAAATCATTGTACATTATGCATTCAATGATTGCACTTTAGGTATATATAAAATTAATCATCAAAGTAGAGTGATATATGAAATTAATCCAATTATCAAATACACTAAATGTAAACGCTAATAGCTCCTATATACTCCAAAACGCTCAACGCCATACGCCCATACATACCCTAAATAAGTCTCATTGAACTTTTAAATTAAGACAATCAAGTCAAAATCAAACGGGTTGGTTTGAATCCGGAAAGGTGTAGTAACATGTTCACGTGGCACGTGAATAAATTAGTTTTTGGATAGACCAAATGACACCGTTTTAATTTGGTCGTTAAACAAGTAGATCAAATGAAAATAACAAGAGTAATCAATAAAATTATAACTGCAATGAATAACGCCCAAAATAATCAAAGTAATTAATTGAACGATATGAAGTGACATACGAAATTATGATAACGATGATCATGAGTGAAAGGAACTAATAAAAATTAGAGTTAAGTACATTTTTGGTCCTTGTGGTTTGGTGCGATTTCACTTTTGGTTCAAAATTCAAAAAAGGTTTGGTTTTGGTCCAAAAACATAGTTTCGGTCCACTTTTAGTCCAATCCCATGAATTTGCACTAAAATTTTTGGACTAAAAGTGAAACGAAACTATGTCTTTTGAACCAAAAGTGTAACGAAACTATGTCTTTTGGACCAAAAGTGGAACGAAACTATGTGTTTTAGACCAAACCCAAATCTTTTTTTATTTTTGGACCAAAAGTGAGAAAATGCACCAAACCACAAAGACAAAAAATGTACTTAACTCTAAAAATTAGGTTTACAGAATGTGAATGTTATGGTGATGAATGAGTGGAATGTACCTGAGGAGGTATTTCTAATTCGTCGACTTCTTCCATTGATGCACAAACCGAGTTAGTGTGTGTGTTTGGGACTGGTATGGCGGTAGGTATACATAAGAAGAATGGGATATTCGATGGTAAATTTCAAAACTAAAGCTACAAATACTTTTCTTGTGATATTTTTCACTAAATTCTAATTGGAGATGATAGGTATTATCTTTTCAAACGTGTTTCTTATGGAAAAACTTGTTCAATCTTTCTTTTTTCTTACAATGTAAAAAAAGCTTTGCAAGAACTTTTTAATTTTTATGCTGATCAAGTTATGATTCTATGACTTGAGAAGTTGAGGATGGTACAAGTAACAGATTCACTAGACAAAAGTGTAAATAACAACATTTAATACCAAAAAATGGACTGCAAATGCGCTTCTAAAGCTTAACCTCAACATCGACACCGGCAGGAAGATCAAGCTGCATCAATGAGTGTTTGTGCAGTCGGGTGTAGGATATCAATGAGCCTTTGATGTGTCCTGATCTCAAAATGGAATCTTGCATCTTTGTGAACATGAGGAGATCTCAAAATGGTGGGTAATGGAACTTGCCCCCATTGTCTTTGCATTTGTTGTCCTAGCAGCATCCATAAAAAAGTAACTCCCAATACCGTCTTCCACGGGTTATGGGTCCCAATACCGTCTTCCAAAGTGTATGGGGGAGGTTGAGACGTAGACAGCCCTACCCCTACCAAAGGTAGAGAGGCTGCTTCCGGTTCTACCAAAAGTAGAAAAGGACCTCCGGCCTTGTAGGGGGTGAGGATCGAACCCTTGACCTCCTAGCAACATCCATGATTAGAGAATACTTTAGGTTATGTGGAATTCCACCATTTATATGAATTTAAAATGCAATCGACAAAATCGATAATTTATGAAAACAGGTACAATAGTATCACACTTAAGAAAATCCATTTTTGTCTTAGCTATGTAAGTAATCTCTAGCATCTTTTTGGAACTCTTTACATCTTTAACACAAGGGACCAAGAGTGTAACAAGTTTTAAAATGAAGAATAAATATGTAATTTGGTATACACAATAAGAATCATTCGTGTAAAAAAAATATTTTTTTCTACAAAACTATTGATTTTGTTCGAATAATTTTTGTAGGCCAATATGAAACTCGTTATTAAAATGAATTCAGAAAACAAAAAAGTACCTTTAAAGCACATTAGAGAAGCTCTGAAGATGCAGCGATAAGTAGACCTTGTAACCCAAATATGCTACGGGGAAGATGACTTATGCCGGTATGTGTTATTACCAGCACTTTTAAACATTCTAAACGGCCAAGATCTTCAGGTAACTTCTCAAGAAGAGCACAATGATCAAGTTTGAGACACTTCAGATGTTTTAACATACAAATGCTATCGGGAAGATGTTTAATCGTTGAAGCCGACAAATCTAGCTTCTCTAAAAATTCTGCCTGGCCAATGTCCTTAGGCAACTTCCCGAGGCCATAACAATTTGTAACATTGAGCCACTTTAGACGTTTTAACATACAAATGCTATCCGGAAGATATTCAATTTTCTTACTACTCACCTTTAGCTTCTCTAAACATTCTAATCGGCCAAGATCATCAGGTAACTTCTCAAGAAGATCACCGTCATCGACTTTGAGAGATTTGAGATGTTTTAACATACAAATGCTATCCGGAAGATATTCAATTTTCTTGATACTCACCTTTAGCTTCTCTAAACATTCTAATCGGCCAAGATCCTCCGGTAACTTCTCAAGAAGATCACAGTGATCAACTGTGAGAGATTTGAGATGTTTTAACATACAAATGCTATCTGGAAGATTCTTTATCATTCTGGATGACAAATGGAGCTTCTCTGGACATTCTAAATCGCCAAGATATTTGGGAAACTCTGGAATATCGCCCATGAGTTTAAGCTTTCTTAAATACCGTAAACTACAAATCATGTCTGAAAAAATCTTAAAGTGTGTGCAATCACATAGAACAAAAGTTATAAGGTTCTGAATATTTTCAACTGATGACGGTAGATATTCATCATAAAAACAAAGAAACTGAAGGATATTACTGTTGGGGTGCAATGAGCAAACATCTGGCGACATTCCAATCAGAGTTAAAGTAGCTGACGAACAGTTAATCTTTGGTTCCCCTCTACCGCGAAACACACAATTGGCAAACCCCAAACAATAACTTAAGTTTAAGTGAACAATGTTGTTTAGACATCTATCTGGAGCGTTAATTTCAACCAACTTGTCACATCCTGCGAGATCCAACCTCTCAAGATTTGGAATCAGCTCAAGGTTAAGGCTCCTCAACTTTGATTTACAAAGGTTGAGGAATTTGAGATTTGGACATGCAGCAGACACGTGAAGTTCTACAAAATCAGCACTATTATCAAGAGATAATGTCTCGATATTCGGAGTCAACCCCAGGTCAAAGGTTTTTAACTTTGAGTCACTGATATCGAGATGCTTGAGCTTTTGACAGATAACTGGCATGCAAAGCTCTTCTAAATTATCAGAACTTCTAAGAATTAATGTCTCGAGACTCGGAGTCATACTAAAGTCAAAGGTCTTCAATTTTGACTTAAAGACAGAAAGGAACTTGAGTTTTTTAAGAACCTACCAACAGAATTAAGACAAAAAGATTAACATCAGTGTATTAACAAAGCAATAAATCAACGGATTTATAGCTTTATTAGGAATTCAAAACAACCAATCAACAATAATTCTACCTTTTTTTCTCCCTCTTCCCAAAGTTGTACCATTCTGCTACCATACATTTCAAGTCCAACAAGATTTTTTGCTTGAAATGTTTTGGGTAAATACAAGAAAGGGTAATTCGTGCATTTTAGATATTTTAAACAGTTTGAAAAGTATTGGCTGGTATCATCAAATTTCGGATCACTTTCACCGTCCGATTCAGAATCATAATCTGCAAAATTCACTTCAAGATATCTAAGGTTCTTCATTTTTCCAAGACCTTTCATAACAATTCTCTCATTTCCTCTCGACGTCTTAAGTTTTAGACATCTTGTTGCTTCAGTACCCTGCAATCCAAAAACAGTGTCCAGAAACCTCGTGTCAGAAGTCAGAACAAATGAAAATGTATTAGTTTTCTCCACCTTACAAGTAAACTGATCTTTACCATGTCATTAGCCAATATATCTTCAATTTCCTCATTAATCCACAGGCGCTTATGTTCTTTGGGCTCATCCAGGTGCTCACGACGAACCACATCCTTTCCCATTTCTTCTATACGGTCATGCATGCCCAAGACCTCATCTTTAGAAACAGTTATGAGAGATCTCTGCTCAAGAACTTTTAAACCAATTATAGGATTATATCCACAGCAATCAAGCACTCTGATTGCATATTCTCTGTGCTCGCCTTTCAATATGCATGCAATGTCTAGAAATATTTCCTTGTAATCATCTTCCAGACTTTTATAGCTTAATTCTAGCTTTTCCAGAGTTTCCTTATAGGGAATTTTTTCTAATTTGTCTATGGCATCTACCCATTCACCCTTATTTTTACCACAGAGAAAAGAACCTAAGACTCTGACTATTAAGGGCAGACCAGCAGCATAACGTACAACTTTTCGTGATAGGTCTTCATATCCTTGAAGTGGATTCTCTCTTCGTATTGCATATGCATACCTACTGAAGAGACAAATTGCTTCCTTATCTGATAAGAGATTGATTTCACGAATCAAATGCACTCTGTGTGCTACCAACACTTGCTCATCTCTTGTTGTAATGATAATTATACTTCCCGGCTTAAACCACTTAGGGTCACCAGCTAACGCGTCAAGTTGGTCGAGGTGATCCACATCATCTAGAACAAGAAGAACCTTTTTACCGCACATACTCCTTTTCATCATGTTTTTCCCTTCATTAACACCAGTCAGAGTGACGGATTCATTTACCACTTTTGAAAGGATCTGCTCTTGTAATTTCTTCAAATCAGACACGGAATTTGAAACTTTCCTTACATCCTCAACAAAGCTCGTAGCTTCAAAATCATTGGATAGATGGTCAAAAATAGCTCTCTCTGTAGTTGTCTTCCCAGCCCCTCCCATGCCATTGATCCCTATCATGCGAACTTCATCAGTACCCATTTCTAAAGATGAAATGAAATCCCTTACTCGGGTCTCCATACCGACTAACTCTTCATTAAAGCCCAAATTGATGAGCCTTAACTCTTGAACAACTTTTCTGATGAATTTAGCTTCATGCCTATGTGTATGTAAAAACAAGATCTGTTTAGCATACAATCATATATGAAGTAAAACATACTCCCCCCTTCTCAAAATTATTGTCCCCCGACAAAAGACACACAGTTTAAAAAAAGTGCATTTATTACTGCTTTCTCTTTCTTACCTTTTAGCAGAATGACAGTTTTACCTTTAGATGATTAATTAAAGTCTTCTTTAAAATTTCTAATAATAATTTCAAACAAGATGAAACTTCACTACTAGAAAAAATGTCATTAGCAACAATTAGAAATCGTAGCTAAATTATGTATTTAGCATCTAATTTTAGCAACGAAATTGCAATTATTTTTAGTAAATAAAAAAATTAGTTGGTATTTCTACAAATGACCATAAATATTTGTTGCTAATTTAGGAACGACTAAGCAATTTCGTTGCATTCTCAAATTAGCACCGGTCGAATTAGCAACTAGCACCAACAATTGATGCTAATTCTTTGACGTGTGCTAATTTGAGAATGCAATGAAATTGCTTAGTGGTTGCTAAATTATTTTTTTGGGTAAAGGGGATTACCCGGTAAAATATAATGGTTGCTAAATTAGCAACAAATATTTATGGTCATTTGTAGAAATACCAACTAATTTTTGTTTGCTAAAAGAAATTGCAACTTTGTTAACGTTGCTAAAATTAGATGTTAAATACATAATTTAGCAACGATTTTTAATTGTTGCTAATGGCATTTTATCTAGTAGTGTTCTCTATCTATTTTTAGCGGTGGACACATCAAGAAACAAAAGTAAGGAACATGGCACGCATAGATATGATGAAAGAAATTACCCATCAAGAGTGTTCTTGAGCTCCCAACCAGCCAGACCTGCTGCTTCTTCCATAGCCTTTCTCCATTTTCCAGCAGCTTCCTTGTTTTCGTTTTCGGCAAAGGCATCTTTTACTGCCCCAATTTGTTTACGGAGTTCAGTGGGCTCCACATCATAGAAGATTGGGTAGGCAGTATGGTCGGTCATCTTCTGGCATTCCATAATATGAACCAGCTCATCCAAACACCAAGATGAAGCAGCATAAGTCTTAGAGAAGACAATAATATAGCATCTCGAGTCTTGAATAGACTTGATGAGTTGCTCATTGATCCTTTTCCCTTTATCGATATTCTCGTCATCCTTGTAAGTTACAACGCCTTTACGTTTAAGAGCATAATAAAGATGGTCAACAAACTTCTTACGGGTGTCTTCACCTCTGAAACTTAGAAAAACATCATATGTAAACCTCTTTTGAACGGATGAAGATGAAGTAGAGACGTGATCGGAGGAGGGAGGCATTTGTACAAACTGGTTGCAAGAAAAAGTCAACCAAATGGAAAGAAATTTGATAATGTGAGGTTTTGAAAGTCAACCACCACTCCTTCTCTGTCCCACTGGGGGAAGTTTTTTATTCATCCACAGAATATTAACGTGTTTGGACAATATTACCATTCCACCTTCTCTTCCACATTTGCCGGTCATTTTTACACGGGCCCGCTACTTTGAGTCTTTCACTCTGGTTCACAATCATAAACATATACTATTTTTTTTACATTTTCTTTATGATATTATGTCACCTATCAGGGCCTTCTCTAAATTTATGAAAATTTTAAAGGCCTTGAGCAAAATTACATAATGAGGCCCTGCGATAAGAAACGTTATATATAAAGTGTCATCGTTTTTAAGAAATAATGCACATAATTGTTAACGGGATAAATTTTGGTGCCCCTAAAATTTTTGGGGCCCTGTGCGGTCGCCCACTTGCACACCCTCAAAGCCGGCTCTGTTACCTATTTATTGTTCAAGTTAAGCGTCATACGAGCATTTTGCACTTGGCGATGGCATGGATGGTTGTCCGTTATTTTAACGTTCTCAAATCGAGTGTATCTTTTTTCTTCGTATTCTCTTGTAATCATGATTCGGGAATTCAATCTGCATGCCAAGCAAATTGTAGACAATGAAAACCTGTTTAATATATAAAGATTACAAGAGAGAAACCCTAGTGGACCACAAGTCCACAAACCGGGCTTGGGCCAATTTATTCCACTAATACTCCCCCGCAGTCTGAGCGGCGAAATCGCGAAAGCTCGAACTGGAGTAGTAAACTAGAAAAGAAAATGAAAACAAAAGAGACAAAACATTAACGATTGTGTGGATTTATGACCTAAGCACAAATCACCAACACAAATCACGGTTGTGTGGATTTGTGATCTTAGCACAAATCGCTAACAAACAATAAAACAAATATAACTTTTTTTTAAATGATAATAGTTGCTCCACCATTAATGAAAGAAAAAAAATCAAGTCAGCAGAAGCAGCAGGTCTTGTCCATCAAGTAACAAATCTTCAAAAATCCTAAAAGCACCAAGGCGATTATTGTGATGTACTTGACGTCATGCTTCTCCTTTGATTTTTTTAAAGGTTAAAAGGTGGTGGCTAGGGTTTGATGG
This sequence comes from Tanacetum coccineum, assembly GCA_026074375.1. Taxonomy (NCBI): domain Eukaryota; kingdom Viridiplantae; phylum Streptophyta; class Magnoliopsida; order Asterales; family Asteraceae; genus Tanacetum; species Tanacetum coccineum. Next base: position 24,533 of record BQNB010070593.1, read on the forward strand.
GGTGGTTTAAGGAGGCGGCTCAATATAGCCACCTAGGTCTGAGGATCAGACCCGCTCCGATACCATGTTAGACAATAAAAACCCGTGGGCAATACTTTATTATTCATCATTACGAGAAATGCTGACGCGTGCGATGCACACGGGTGATATCTAATGTGTTGCACACGGGTGATATCTAATGTGTTGGACCAATGAATCCCACATGGAGATTATGGAGGCTGCTATCAAGGGTGATTAGGGACTGTTGGTTTTAAGTATGTTTAGGGAAGGAGGCAGTGGTGTCTTTTGGGTGGTGATAATTATTTAAGTCTTTTGTGTGAAGCTTGTATCTTAAATGTTTTGTGTAACCAAAATATCACTATAACTATCCGCCGCTATAAAATATCGTTGCTATGCACGGGTACTCGTCTAGTATTATTAATACATAAATCCCATGCTATTAACTCCTTTGCAAAAGTATAACAGTAGCCAATTTCATTACAAAGACTTTAATGTACCATGGCCACAACATAGCAACACCAAGATTAATCACTTTTAACTTTTAAACAACAATTCTACTACTACTGCTACTACCAGTGACTAAAATTTAGAACATATAAACTATTGAAAACACACGAGGCATCACTTACTATGATCCTGAAGATTCAAACACCATTCCATTAATCAACAATGATATAAGTAACAGATTCACGAGACAAAAGTGTAAATAACAGCATTTTATATCAAAAAAGGACTCCAAAAATACACTTCCAAAACTTTACCTCAACATTGACACCAGCAAGGCAGATCAGCTGCATCATTGAGTAGATGGTTTTGTGCGTCAGGTGTAGGATATCAATGAGCCTTCGATGTGTCCTGATTTAAAAATGGAATCTTGCATTTTGTGAACATGAGGAGATCTATTCACACAGGTGGGTAATGGAATTGGCCCCATTGTCTTTGCATTTGTTGTCCTAGCAGCATCCATGATTAGAGGAACCCAATATGACCTCACTTTAATCCTTCTATTCTGTTTCGGTACAATAGTTACACAGTTAAGAAATCCATTTTTGTCTTAGCTATGGAATCTCTAGCATCTTTTTGTAACTCTTTACATCTTTAACAGAACAAAGGACCAAGTAAGTTTTAAAATGAAGACTATTCATGTAAATTATGATATTGAAAGACTAAATCTGTAATTTGGTATAAACAATAGAAACCATCCGTGTAAAAAAAATCTTTTTTTTTCTACAAAATTATTGATTTTGTTCGAATAATTTTTGTCAGCCAATATGAAACTCGTTATTAAAATGAATTCAGAAAACCAAGTACCTTTAAAGCACATTAAAGAAGCTCTGAAGATGCAGTGATAAGTAGACCTTGTAACCCAAATATGCTACGGGGAAGATAACTTATGCCGGTACGTGTTAATACCAGCACTTTTAAACATTCTAATTGGCCAAGATCTTCAGGTAACTTCTCAAGAAAAGCACAATGGTCAAGTTTGAGACACTTCGGATGTTTTAACATACAAATGCAATCTGGAAGATGTTTTATCTTTGTAGGTGACAAATGGAGCTTCTCTGGACTTGGACTGGACTAACTGGCCAAGATCTTCGGGAAACTCTGGAATATCGCCTATGAGTTTAAACTTTCTTAAATACCGCTAAACACACAATAGGCAGACCCCAAACAATCACTTAAGTTTAAGTGAACTTTTATAGACATCCGTTGACTCATCACATCCTGCAAGATCCAACCTCTCAAGATTTGGAATCAGCCCAAGGTTAAGGCTCCTCAACTTTGATTTACGAAGGCTGAGGAACTTGAGATTTGGACAAGTAGCAGACATGCGAAGTTCTACAAAATCAGCACTATTATCAAGAGACAACGTCTCGAGATTCGGAGTCAACCCCAGGTCAAAGGTTTTTAACTTTGAGTCACTGATATCGAGATGCCTGAGCTTTTGACAGCAAACTGGCATGCAAAGTTCATCTAAATTAGGAGAATTGTAAAGAGATAACGTCTCGAGATTCGGAGTAATCCTAAAGTCAAAGGCCGTCAAGTTTGACTTATAGAGAGAAAGGAATTTGAGATTTTTGAGAACCTGCTAGCAAAAATAAGACAATTATCGCATTAACAAACCAATAAACTAATAGCATCATTAGGAATTATGCAAACAACCAATCAACAATTAATTTACCTTTTTTTCTCCCTCTTCCCAAAGTTGTACCATTTTTTTGCCCCTAATTTCAAGTCCAACAAGATTGTTTGCTTGAAATGTTTTGGGTAAATACAAGAAAGGGTAATTGGTACATTCTAGATATTTTAAAGAATTTGGAAAGTATGGGGTAGATTCATCCGATTGGCTGGAATCATAATTTGCAAAATTCATTTCAAGATATCTAAGTTTCTTCATTTTTCCAAGACCTTTCATAACAATTCTCTCATTTCTTCCCAACTTTTTAAGTTTTAGACTTTTTGTTTCTTCAGTACCCTGCAATCCAAAAACAGTGTCATCAGAAATCAGAAAAAATGAAAATGTATTAGTTTTCTCAACTTTACAAGTAAACGGATCTTAAGATAATTGCTGATGGCAGTGAGCTTAAGATTTTTAAATTCAAAACCATGGAAGGGATGAATTATGTAATTGATCAAAGCCCATGGATGGTCAATGGGAAACCTCTTGTGGTCCAAAAATGGGATCCTGATGTGTGTTTTGAAAAAACTGAACCCTGCAAACTTCCCATTTGGGTGAAACATGTGAATGTGCCTTTAGAAGCTTGGAGTGTGAGGGGAATTAGTGCTATTGCTAGCAGATTGGGTAAACCAATCATGATGGACAAAATAACTGCAGCTATGTGTCATAATGGTTCTGGAAGAGCTGGATTTGCTAGAATTTTGGTAGAAATGGAAGCTAGAAAAGGTATTCAAGACCAGATTGAGATTGTGTATAAGGATGCTTTGAATTATACGAAGACGACCAAGTTTGTGAAAGTGGAGTATAATTGGAAACCAACTTTGTGTGTCCATTGTGGAGTGTTTGGACATAATGACAAAACATGCAAAGCTCAATCTACAAAAGACAAGAGTCAAATGGTTAATGATGACAGTAATAATGGAACATGGAAGAATGGTTTCACTGAAGTTAATAGAAGAAAGAACTTCATTAAGAACTTTGGGGGACCTAGTACAAGCAATGTGCAGTATAATCAAAGAAAAGTGACTACTAAGTATGTTGTCAAGAACAAAAGTAACATGAATAATGAAGGAGATAAGGAAAATAAGGGAAAGGAAAAGAGGGATAAAGTGAATAATGAAGAAAGGCAGGAGATTAGAACTAATGAAAGACCACCATCCTTGGAGAAAATATGGAGAGTTGATGCTGACATGGTGAATAAATTGAAAAGAAGTGCAAATAAATATGCAGTGCTTACAACAGAAGATGAAGAATTTGAGAACATATGCTATGATGACAGAATTACAGTTGATAGATTCATTCTCAAAAAACAAAAGCCAAAGGAGGAAGAGATGGCTAATTGGACCTATGACATGAAGCAATATTTGAAATATAGGTGGGAGGCAGTGAATAGGGGAGATGATGAAAGTGATGATGAAAATGAAGTATTGGAAGTGAATGATCCTGCTGTCAGTAGTTTGATTGCAGAAGAGATCCAAGGTGGTGATACTCAGCTCCTGAATTGAAGCTAAGTACTCTTTCTATCTTTAGCTTAATGGAGTTTAAAATGGTAGTATGGAATATTAGAGGTATTAGTAATGAAGTAAAGCAGAAGGAAGCTAGAAACCTGATAAAAGATGGAAAAATTCAAGTTTGTGCTTTTATAGAAACTCATTTGAAAACTAAAAATATTGAGAAAGTAGGCAATAATGTGTTTGGCAACTGGGATTGGTGTTCTAACATTCAGTATAGTCCTACAAGCTGTAGGATTATGTTAGGTTGGAACACAAACCTGGTAAGAATTATGATAATAAACAGGTCTAGTCAAACTATATTGTGCTGTGTGGAAACCATTCCCAACAAAATAAAGTTTTTCTGTAGTATTGTCTATGCAAGTAATAATGGCACTGAAAGAAGAAGACTATGGAAGGAGCTGGAAGATCATAAGAGATTTACTCGTCAGCACCCATGGGTCTTAATGGGTGATTTTAATGTCACCCTGAACATTGATGAGCATTCAACTGGTATGTCTTATAGAAGTATGGATATGCAAGAGTTCTTTGAGGCTGTCAATAAATTAGAAGTTGAAGATATCTGTAGCAGTGGATTTCATTATACTTGGACAAAGTCTTTGAAGAATCCTAACTGTTTGACCTTGAAGAAATTAGATAGAATCATGGTGAATGATGAGTTCATGAGGCAATATCAAAGAGCTAATGGTGTCTTCCACCCTTATGGCATATCAGATCACAGTCTTGCTGAGCTTATTCTCCATGATGGATTCAGTACTAAAAACAAAGCGTTTAGATTTTCTAACTTTGTTGCAGGAAAAGACAACTTCATTGATGTAGTTAAGAGTGGATGGAATATTGATGTTCAAGGTTGTCATATGTACAGGCTTGTCAAGAAGTTGAAGAATCTTAAAAAACCTCTGAAAAAGCTAAGCTGGTGCCAAGGCAATGTTCATGAAAGAACTAATAATTTGAAAAATGAGCTGTTGAAGAATCAAGCAATCATGGAAAAGAATCCTTTTGACTCAGATGCTAGAGTCAATGCAGCTAAAGCCCTGAATGATTACATTGAAGCCAGTAAAGATGATTTAAGTCTCCTTTACCAGAAAGCAAAGGTTCAATGGCTAAGAGAGGGTGACAAAAACACAACTTATTTCCACAGTATGATCAAATCAAGAAGAAATAAAAGCAGAGTTGAAAGAATTAAAGATGAAGATGGAAATGTGCATGAAGGAAATAATGTTGCAGAGCAATTTGTTCGCCATTTTAAAAAATTTTTGGGCGAGTACAAAGAAGTGGTGGCCTTGGATGATGAAATTTTTAGTAACAAAATTAATAGTGAAGATGCTGCAATAATGACAAGTGAAATAACTTCTGATGAAATTAAAGAAGCTATTTTTGACATTGATAGCAACAAAGCTTCTGGTCGTGGTCCTGATGGGTTTTCATCTGATTTCTTCAAGAAAGCTTGGGAGATTGTTGGGAATGATGTTTGTATGGCTGTGAAAGAGTTTTTCAGAAGTGGTAAAATACTTGGTGAAATAAATGCCACTCTAATTACTCTGATCCCTAAGATCAATACCCCCAACAAAGTATCTGACTTCAGGCCAATAGCCTGTTGTAATGTCATCTACGAGTGTATTAGTAAGATCCTCACTAACATAATCAAAATGGGACTTAGCAAGATTGTGAATATTAATCAGAGTGCCTTTATTCCTGGGAGGCATATTCAGGACAACATTTTACTAGCTCAAGAGCTTTTGAGGGGATATAACAGGAAAAATGGGCCAAAGAGATGTGCTATGCAGATAGACATTCAGAAAGCCTATGACACTGTTAGTTGGAGCTTTTTAAAAGACACTCTTTTGCATTTTGGTTTCCCTGACAGAATGGTTAATTGGATCATGGCATGCATCACCTCTTCAGCATTCTCCATCTATATGAATGGAGAGACCCATGGATACTTTAGAGGTGGGAGGGGTCTAAGACAAGGGGATCCCATCTCTCCGTACTTGTTCACACTAGTGATGGAGGTATTCAATCTTATTATGAGAAAAAACATACCACTGAATATGGATACCACTTTGGATGAAAAGAACTCAAATTGACCCATCTGTGTTTTGCTGATGATGTTCTAGTATTGTGTAAAGGAAATAAAGGCTCTTTGGAGGTGATTAAAAGGTCTTTGGATCAGTAGTTTAGTGCAGTTTCTGGTCTGAATCCAAACCTAGGCAAAAGTACCATGTTTTATGGAAGCATTAAAGAAAGAGATAAGCATGATTTGCTAGAAATTCTTCCCTTTAAATGTGGGAAACTTCCAGTCAAATACCTTGGAGTCCCTCTCATTGCCAAAAGACTAAGTGTTAAAGATTGTAAAGTCCTGATAAAGTGGAAGAAAGGATCAATTGTTGGAGAAACAAGACCTTATCATATGCGGGGAGAGTTCAACTCCATGCCTCAGTCCTGTCATCTATGCAAATATATTGGGCCTCAGTTTATCTGATCCCTAGCACAGTGGTGAAAGATTTAGATAAAATGTTTAAAAGATTTCTTTGGAATGCTGGAGATTCTGCTCAGGGCAAGGCCAGGGTTGCCTGGAAATCTGCGTGCAGACCTAAAGAACAAGGGGGTCTGGGTATTAAACCTCTTAAGCAGTGGAATGTGGTTCTGCTTATAAAGCACTTTTGGAAAATTATTGAAAATAAGGAGTCTCTATGGGCTAAATGGGTGAATACTGTGAGGTTAAAAGATAAAAGTATTTGGGAGATTGAAATGGACAAAAGTGATAGTTCGGGTTGGAAAACTATGCTGACTATTAGAGAAACTGTCAAAGACCATGTTTGGTACAACATTGGAAATGGAAAAAACACTTCTGTGTTCTATGACAAGTGGTGTGAAAATGGTCCATTATCTGCATTTCTTAACAAACAAAAGAGCCATCTGTGATGCAAGAGTTAAAAATAATATGGTTGTTGCTGACATGATCATTGGGGATAAATGGAACTGGCCTACTGATTGGGTGAACAGATATCCATTGCTTAGAAGTATCAGAACTCCAAGTTTACAAGACAAAGAGGACTGGGTGCAGTGGATTAACTATGATAACCAAAAGGTGAATTACAATACATCTCAAGCATGGAAAACATTGAGGGAAGACTGGCCAAAAGTCCAATGGAATCATGTTGTATGGTATAGCCAATTGATCCCTAGACATGCCTTCACCTTATGGCTTGCTATCCAAGGCAAGCTATTGATGACCTGAAATGTGCTTTATGTAAAAGATGTGCAGATTCCCATGATCACTTATTCTTCAAATGTGAATTTGCTCTAAAGGTATGGAAAGAAATGCTCAAAAAGTCAAGCAATTTACAAGGCAAGACTAGTCTGGTGGAAATTGTTAATATAATCTCCAATGGAAGGAACAAGAATAGTATAGGAATGGTGGTAAATAAGCTAATGCTGGCTGCTACTGTCTATTTCCTATGGCAAGAAAGAAATCAAAGAATATTCAGAAAGGAAAGCAAGCAGAACTGAGGAAATTGTATGCAAGATCATTATTGAGCAAGTGAGGAACAAACTGCTGAGTTTAAAGATAAAGAAGTCTTCCAATGTCATTAAAGAAGCCAAAAAGTGGAACCTGCAGTGGACGGATATGTCTCTCATTGCCATCTGAGCCCCTTATGGATTTTCTAAGGAGTGTTTGGTTCTGTGGATTTCAATATCTGAAATCAATTTTGACTATGTCAAATAGTCAAATTCTCTACAGGCCTATCAGTGGATTATGTCTTGTATCTTGGAGTTGTCCTGGTGTGACTACTAACGAATCCCCATAGGTTTTCTTGATTGGCCTAGGGAGGGATCAAGAAGCTTATGTGTGGTGAAGTAAGAGGTCTAATTCGGGACAATGTACCATAAGGTAGAGTAATCCACTGAGAAGGGTATAGGCTTGGTGGGCAGTGTATGATGGGTGGAATTGGTCCACCCAATACACTGTCACAGGAGGATAGGTTGGATCTGTGCAAGGGTGTGTGTTCCTCATATAGTGATGCCTGTCTTGATTACCTTATTTCTAGTCAGTGAGGATGCAGCTGCTGATTAGTCTTTGGGTATGTTGGGCAGGAAATGTAGCTATATAGGTATAGCCCCTTGTATAGTGTGAATGGGTGCTTATTGGAGCCTTCCCTTGTTTTGACCCATTCTATTGTGGATGTGGGTTGAATGGCTTGGGTCAATCAGAGTTGGTTTTGATAAGCAATTTGGTCATTTGGTGCTGTATAAAAAGGTGAATTGTGGTGCTTCTGTATGGCCTGTTACTGTAAGCACAAGTTTGGCCTAAGTTTCAGACATCCAGAACCCAAGTTAATCGGATAAAGTTGTGATATTTGATAGTTCAGTATTGTTAGTTTGTTATGTTTTTGACCTGGTTTGTATTTCTTGTTATATCCAAAGGAATTGGCATGTTTATTCCTTTGTTGTATGTTGTAATGATCTTGTTTAATAATATAATTCACCTTTGCACCAAAAAAAAATGGATGCATACAGTACTTTGTGTGTTTAAATATATTAGGGGCCGTTTAGTTGGTGAAAAATATCTCATTTTTCCAAGAAATTTTTCATGTGAAAAGAAAAATATTAAAAATCCGTTTAGTTGCATTTTTTTTCAACATTTTTCAAAAAAAATTAGAATTCTTATTCTCACATTTTTTCAACATTTTAACATAAAAATTGAAAAATCCATTCTATCATTCTCACTTTTTTCTTTCTCATTTTCTTCTCAATAAAAAAAATTAGGATTTATAAAACATCAAATATATACCATTTTCTCTCGAGTCAACCTCCACCGTCCATTCTAACCGCTGTTTTTAATTTTTT